>JAREIK010000017.1:168032-194703 GCA_029783825.1 Sapria himalayana
GTATATCTGTCTATCTATCTATATGTTCTATCTGACTATCTATCTTTCTATCTATCTATATATTTATCTATGTATCTCTTTATCTATCGACTTGTCTATCTGTCTATCTATCAATGTGACAATCTTTCTATCTTTCTATTTGTTTATATGTCTATATGTCTATCATTTTGGTTATATATCTATCTATCTATCTATCTGTATATCAGTTTATCTATTTATCCATCTATCTCTCTTTCTATCTATCTAATTATCTATCTATTTATCTGCCTATCTTTTTTTATCTATATGGTTTATCTGTTTATCTCTCTATCAGTCAATCTGACTATTTATTAATCAGTTTCTCTTTATCTATCAACTTGTCGATCTTTCAATTTGTATGTCTATCTATCTATCTATCTATCTGTTTTTCTATTTATCTATCTATATTTCTTTCTGTCTATATTTCTATTTTGTATTTCTTTCTATTTGTATTTCTTTCTATTTGTATATCTTTCTATTTGTATATCTTTTTATTTGTATATCTGTCTGTCTACCTATATTTCTTTCAGTCTTTCTGTCTATCTCTCTTCTACCTGTATGTGTATCAGTCTATCTTTCTATTAGTCTATTTGTCTATCTGTCTATCTATCTATCTATATCTCTATCTTTATATCTTTCTATCTATCTATCTATATATATATATATATCTATCAAATCTATTTATCTGTCTGTTTATCTATCCATCTATCATCTATATCTCTATGTGTCTATCTATCTATTTGTCTATCTATCTATCTGTCTATCTGTCTATCTGTCTATATGTTTATCTATATATTATCTATATATCTATATATCTATCTAACGATCTTTCTGTATATCTATCTATCTATTGTCCATCTGTGTGTCTATCTATATATCTATCTGTCTATCTGTTTATTTGTCTATCTATTTATCTATCTTTCTATCTATCTATCTATCTCTCTATCTATCTATATATTTGGTTTTTCTATCTATCCATATATTTGGTTTTTCTATCTATCTATATATTTGGTTTTTCTATCTATCTGTCAATCTATCTATCTATCTATATCTTTATCTATCTGTCTGTCTGACTATCTTTTAATATGTCTATTTGTCTATCTATCTAGTTATCTATCTATCTATCTATCTTTATATGTGTCTATCTGTTTATTTGTCTACCTGTTTATGTTCTTATTTGTTTATCTGTCAATTTTTTTATTTGTATATTTGTCTATCTATTTATATGTCTATCTTACTATCTATCTATATGTCTATCTATCTTTCTTTCTAGATGGTCTTTATGTCTATCTAGCTATCTGTCTATTTATATATCAGTTTATCTCTTTATCTATCTATTTGTCTATCTATATATCTTTCTATCTGTCTATACATATATCTATCAATTTGTCTATCTGTTTATCTATCTTTCCTTCAAAATATCTATCTCTCTACGTCTTTCCTCGATCTGTCTATCCTCTATATCTATCTGTCTATCTTTCTTCCTGTCTATCTATCAATCTATCTGTGTCTGTCTATCCGTCTATGTGTCTTTGTGACTGTGTGTGTGTGTGTGTGTTTGTCTGTCTATATGTATGTCTGTCTATTTTCTGTGTGCCTTTCTATCTATATGTCTTTCTATATTTTTGTTTGTTTGACTACGTGTCCATCTATCTATCTATCTATCTATCTATAATTGTAGCTAGCTATTTATCTATCTAGAAGTGTCAAACAGGACATGCAAGGCTAACCTGGCACTGTTGTTGTACTATGTAGTGTCCGCCCTGGTATGGGTTCTTTAGGCTCGGCCCAGCACATGCCGCCTACACGGTCAATTTTTTGCCATGCCGGGTCAGGCACATACGAGCCAAAATAGGACCGTACGCGTCAGTTTAAAATAATAAAAAAATTATTTATTTGTTTTTAATTTTTATGTAATCAAAAAAATTAAATAGATAATGTTTACAAATATTTAAATTGTAAAATGTAAATTTTTGAATAGTTATAAAGTTTATTTTTTTTGATGTTATTTGTTTTAATTATGTATTAATTAGATTTTAATTTTAAATTATTATAATTATATTTTTAGAATTTATATATGATATTCTTAAACACAAAAATAAAATAAACACAAAATTTCTTTGATAAAAATGACAAAGTCACAAAGCCAATTACCCAAACCAAAGCAAATACTATGTAAATAAAAATGAGTACAAACCATCGAAAATCAAAAATCAGTATCAAGCATAACTCATAAGCATAAGCATAACTGTATTTAAGTGTCGCTGTCAGCATAGCCATGTCATAATTCCGCAATCATCAACCATTAGGTATCAAGTGACAACCTCATCAATCATCTTTCATCGTATCATTATCATCCTCAACCTCAATATCAAAATAACTATCTTGTGGATTATCATCAGAAATCAACTCCTCTACTTTCACTGTGGTCCCAACCCTAGTCTCGGCATGATCTTGTATCCTAAAGATCGAATCCTTTCAATCCTTCATGCATGCTAAAGCCTCAATAATACTTAGATATAATCTCGATCTTCTATATGAAATCACATTTACTGCAATAGAAAAAATAGACTCCGATGCTATGCTAGACACCGGAGGAGTCAATAGATCTTGTGCCATCTTAAATAGCATAGGAAAGGTAGACTCATATGATTTTCACCACTCTAATATATTAAGATTCTCAGTATCAGAATGCGAGCGGATTGAGTAGTAATCGGTATCTAAGTATCGAGACAGCTTGCTCCTATTCGATGGTCCATCTCGTCGTTTCCCCATCTCTAACTAAATGGAAAAGTCATCATCTTCGAATATTGTATCCATGTTCATACTCGAAGCCACACTGCTACTACCACCAAACTTGGTATCTTAGTATGTGAAAAGGTCAGTTAATTTTACATGAATGAACCCTTCAGGTGGGTCTTCCAAATTCATGCACGAAAAAATGTCTATTTAAATGTTATCTACCGCTTCTGCCGTAACCTTAGGGTCCATGCATGCAGCAAGACAATAAAGAGATCGAATGGTGGAGTAGTACTTAAGTACTTGGTTTCAATCTCCGCAACCATATGGCTAAGTGTCGGGTCAGCTTGATACTTTCTTAACATGCTACTAATGCTGCAAATGCACCTGAGTGAAATGCAAGTCATGGGAGCATAAACTGACGAACACATGTTCGTCGTGTCATAAAAAAATATCAAGAATTTCATAAAAGAAATTTCTGAAGCACTGTCGGTGTCGTAAATATTAAGTGAGTCACTCTTACTATTGACGTAGTCGGATATCATGTGTTCGTATCCAACACATGACTCCAACATCAGGTACGTGTAATTCTGATGGTATCTCACATCTGATTTTGAATTTCTTCTTGAGATTCGTAGACAAATAGAGATTTCCGAACTCCTATCATCTGTGAGGCTTGCGAATATATTTTAGTGAGTAACGTATGTTTTCCAAAGTAAGGTAACACACCTTCATCCCTTCTTGTACAATCAATTTAATCACGTGACACATGCAACTAAAGTGGAAAATCTCTCCTAATGGGTCATCTCTAATATTCCTAACAAACATGTTAATTGCTACTCCATTATTAGATATATTATTGATTGTGATACTAAAAATTTTATTTTGAATTTTATATTCTCTAATGATCTTCATCATGCACTCAAAAATGTTCGGGCCATCATGAGGATGGAGAATCTTAGAGAATCCTAAACTTTTTTTTATTTAGTGTCCATTTATAATCTACATAGTGGGCGGTGAAACATGCTTAAGATGCATCGTCATGACTTGTCTAGATATTAGACGTCATGGACATGACTCTACTATATGTCATAAATTTATTAATTATTATTTATTTTTCTAACTTATTATATTTTAGTATGTCGTTCCTAGGTATGAACCTAGAATTCCAATGATAAGCAGTCTGAAATTATGTTTGTAGGATGCTCAGTACCCTTGGATCTTCCGAAAATCTAATCGGAAGACCCATCATGGTGATAAGTTTCGCCAAGCCTTCCATACCCAACTCACGGCGGTATATGAAGGAAGTAAAGTTTGAGACTTAACTAGATTCAACATCAAAAAACATACTGCTGAGTTGGGTTTGCCTAGGATCTAATACAATATATTTTTTGGTGCATAGTTCGGCATGTCTCTTAAAGTGTTTAGTCCCAAACGTTCTCTTACAAGTTAAAATTTTCTTATAATATTTGCTCTGTGTCATCTCTTCTTTCTCACCCCAAACATTTTTTTATTATATTAAAATGAGTCCAAACTACAGTTTTCCTAGTTTTTAAATTTTTAAATGTTTGGGTTGCGACGACCGGAAAACCCAAAGTTTTAGTAACCTCGGATGCTAGACCTTTGTGTAAGATTTTCATTTTCTAAATTTAAATTAATTTCATTATTATTTGTAATTTTTTGGATTTTTTAGACAAAAGGGTAGATTAAAAAGTAGAGAGAGAGAGAGAGTAAAAAGTAATTAATTTTAAATATTATGTTAAGACTTAAGAGTTTTAGTTAACTAATTAAAAAAAATAAAAATACTCATAAAGTTGTTAAAGGTAAAGCACGTACACCACAAATCCAATTTCCAAAGACCAATGCAAACACTAACCAAAGCCGAGCCAGAGTTGTGAGTCCCGAAAAGCTGAGCCGAAATCCCAAGAGAGAGAATTTTAGGAGAAAGATTTGAGAAAGAGTATGCGAATTTATGTTTTTGAAAAAAATAAAAATTAAAGAGAGGGATGGAGGGCTTTGGTAGAATAATAAAAAAATTTATTTTATAAAAAGTTTTTTTTTATTTTTTTGATACATTTTTTGATTTTTTGTAGTAGAATTATGTGGGCCGTCAGATTCTACCCCATAGCCATTGGAGGTGAAATCTGATGGCTTAGATTCAAAATTAATTTTTTTTAATCTTTTTGAACCATTGGGGATCCGATTGGAGGGAGTGCAAATTGGAATCAGACCCGAGCAATTTCCAAATGCTTTGAGCTCAGCCACTGGAGCGGTTTCTCGGATCATGTCAAGGTACTGTACCCATGGCCCATAGTATAGTGCCGGGAAGCCCTACACGGGGCACGGTTGGCCTCGGCACGACATGGCATGGTTCGTGTAGTGAGTAGGCCCAACTTGTCGAGCTGGGCACGGTCAAATCGTGTGTTGCCTCATGCAGGGCTGGCCCAACCTGTCACAATTGAAACCTATATCTATCTGACAGGTGTATATGTCTATCTATCAATTAATATATCTATCTGTCTTTCTATCTAACTAACTAACTATCTATCTATCTATCATATTTGTTTATATGTCTATCTCTCTATCTATCTATCTGTCTATATATTTATTTGTTTATCTTTTATCTATCTAATTGTCTATCTGTCTATCTATATATCTGACTATCTCTCTATCTATTTGTTTATTTATCTATCTAATGTGCTTTCCAAATATCAATCAATCTATCTGACTATCTTTCTATATGTCTATTTATCTATAAGTCTATCTATCTCTATCGAAATGTCTATATGTCTGTGTCTATCTTTTATCTGCCTATATATATATATCTATCTATCTTTGTAATTGCCTATCTATATATTTGTAAAATTGTTTATCAGGTTATTTGTCTATCTATCTGTTTATCTATTTATTTGTCTATCTATATATATATATCTATCTATATGTCTATATATCTGTCTATCTATATATCTATTTATCTATGTATCTACATGTCTATTGGTTTATCTATCTATTTTTCTAACTTTATATCTATTTGTCTATATGTCTATCTATTTATCTTTCTTTATGTCAATCTGTCTATCTTTCTATCTATATTCTATTTATTTGTCCATTTTTCTATCTATCAATTTGTCTATTTGACCATCTTTCTATCTCTCTATCTCACTATCTATATATTTGCCTAACTGCTTATCTGTTTATCTTTCTATCTCTTCATTTGTATAACTATTTATCAATTTATTTCTTTATATATATACTTGTCTATCTGTGTATATGTCTATATGTCAATATGTCTATCTATATATATATATATATATATATCTATTTTCCTATCTATTTATCTATCTATCTACATATATGTCTTTATATCTATTTATCTATTTATCTATTTATTTCTCTATCTATCTGTATATCTGTCTATCTATCTATTTATCTATCTATCTATCTTTTTGTCTATCTTTCTATCTTGATATCTACCTATCTGTCTATCTATCTATCTATCAATTTGTCAATCTATCTAACTGTCTAACAAGTATTATGTCTTTATGTCTTTAAGAAAATCTATCAATCTATCTATCTGTATATCTGTTTATATATCTTTCTAACAATTTGCCTCTCTTTATTTTATCTATTTGTCTTCTATCAAATTGTCAATCTGTTTATTTATCTATCTGTCTTCTATGATTTGTATATCTGTCTATCTATATAATTTTTTATCTATCTATATGCATGTCTGTCTACCTGTCTATCTGCTTGTCTATCTACCTATCTATCTATTTGTATATCTGTCTAACTATTTAACTATCTATCTATTTATGTGTCAATCTGTCTATCTTTCTATTTTTCTATCTGATTATCAATGAATCTGTCTATTAGTTTATCTATCCGTTTGTCTATCTGTGTATCTATCAATATTGTCTATCTATCTATCTCTCTTTCTCACTATCTATTTATCGATTTATCTTTTTATCTATCTTTTTGTCTATATATCTATCTAATTATCTTACTATATTTCTATCTATTGATTTATTTATCTATCTGTCAATTTATTTGTCAATCTATTTGTCAATCTATTTATCAATTTGTATATCTATATATCTATCTATCTATCTAACTATCTAATTGTCTATCTGTCTATATGTCTATTTTTCTATTTCTCTATTAGTCTATCTATTTATATGTCTATCTATCTATCTTCCTATCTATCTATCTATCTTTATATCTATTAGTCTATCTATCTATCTATCTATATATTTGTCTCTCTATCTTTTATCTATCTGTATATTTGTCTATCTTTCTATCTATCTTTTGTATTTCTTTCTATCTATTTATCTATCTGTTTATTTGTTAATATGTCTATCTATCTATCTCTCTATATGTTGATCTGTCTATTTGTCATTCTATCTATCTATCTATCTATTTGTTTATCTCTCTATCTGGCTATCTACCTTTTTGTATATATATATATTAGTCTATTTGTCTATCTATCTATTTGTCTATCTATCTATCTGACTACTATTACTATTATTTATTTGTCTATTTATCTATCCATCGATCTGATGATTTGTTTATATGTCTATCTATAAATCTGGCTATCAACCTATTTGTCTTTTTGTTTATTAGTCTATCTATATATCTGTATATTAATTAATTTATATTTATGTCTATCATTTTATATATCTATATGTATTTATATAAATCAATCTATCTGTATATATGTCTAGCTATCTATCTATCTGTCTATCCATCTCTTTATATCTATCTTTCTTTCTTTTTATCAATATGTGTTTTTATTTATCTATCTGTCAATCTATCTTTCAATATATATATATATATATATATATATATCTATCTATCTACCTATCTGCATATCTTCCTATCTATCTATCTATCTATATAACTTTCTATCTGTCTATCTGACTCTCTACATATCTATCTATCTATTTAACTATCTATCTATCTATCTATCTATCTATCTATCTGCATATCTTTTTATCTACCTTTCTGTCTAACTATCTTTCTATTTATCTATCTATATTTTATCTATATAACTTTATATCTATCTATCTATCTGTCTATGTGTCTATCTATCTATCTATCTATCTATCTATATGTCTATATGTCTATCTAACTAACTATCTATCTATATATATATCTTACCACCCATCAATCTTTTTGGCTATCTATCTTTTAGTTTATCTATTTATCTGTCTACCTGTCTATCTTTTTATCTCTCTATATTTCTATCTGACTTTCTTTCTTTCTGTCTATCTGTCTATTAATCAATCAATTTATCTATCTATATATCTAACTAACTAACTAACTAATTATCTATCTATCTTTATATCTATTTGTCTATATTTCTATCTATCCATTTATATATATATATCTGTCTATATGTTTATCTATCTTTCTGTCTATCTTCCTATCTGCCTATATGCATATTTGCTTATCTACTTATTTGTTTATCAATCTATCTGTCTATCTAAAATTCTATCTATATCTCTATCTATCTATATATGTGCATGTTTATATGTATATTTGTGTAACTATCTATCTATCCATCTATCTGTTAATGTGTTTATTGGTTTATCTGTCTGTCTATGTATCTATTTATCTATCTTACTATTTATCAATCTATCTATTTGTCTATCTGGATATGTGTCAATCTTTCTATCTATCTATATGTCAATATATCTATCTATCTATATCTATCTTTCTATAAATCTTTTTGTCTTCTGTGTATATGTCTATCTATCTATATGTCTATCTATCTATATGTCTATTTGACTATCTATTTATTTGTCTATATGCCTACGTATCTATCTGTCTATATGCTTATCTACCTATCTATTTATCTATCTATCTATCTATCTATATGTCTATATGTCTTCTTTCTATCTATATAGCTATCTATCTAACTATTTATTTATCTATCTATCTATCTATCTATCTGTCTGTCTATATGTCTAACTGTCTATTTGTCTATCTATTTATATGTCTATCCCTCTATCTATCTATTTGTCTATCTATCTGTGTATTTGCATATTTGTTTATCTATCTATCTATTTGCTATCTATCTATATATCTATCTCTCTATTAATCTGTCTGTCTATCTATTTGTATGTCTATCTATCTAACTACCAATATATATATATATATCTATCTATATATCTATCTATTTATATATCTATCTATATATTTATCTTTATACCTATCTGCATATTTGCGTATCTACATATCTGCCTATCTGTCTGTTTATCTATCTTTCTATTTGTCAATTTATCTATCTAAATATCTATCATTTTATCTATATTTTTATCACTCTATATATCTGCATGCCTATCTATCAATCTTCTTATCTGTCTATCTCTTTATTTTTTTATCTGTCTATTTGTCTATCTAACATTCTTTATATCTATTTATTTATTTATCTATCTATCTATTTATCTATATATGTGTCTATCTGCCTCTCTATATGTATATTTGTCTATATATCTTTCTGCCTATATATAAATCTATTAATAATTCTATATGTTTATGTGTCTATCTGTTGATCTATCAATATATTTACTTATCGTTAAATCTATCTATATCTCTATAGTTCTATCTGTCTATTTGACTATTTTTCTATCTGTCTATTTGTCTATATGTATATCTGCCTATCTGTATATCTATCTATTAGTCTATCTGTCTAATAGTATATGTGTTGATCTGTCATCTGCCTATCTATCTATGTGTTTATCTTTTTATCTATCTATATGTCTCTTTGTCTATTTATCTATCTATCTATCTGTTTATCTATCTATCTATCTATTTGTCAATAATTCTATGTGTCTATTTGTCTAACTATCTATCGATCTATATGCCTATCTGTCTATTTGTCTATCTGTCTAGCTATCTATCTATCTTTCTTTCTATCTTTCTATCTTCCTATCTTTCTATCTATTTGTGTTAGGTCTATCTGTTTAGCTAGCTAGCTATCTGTCTGTCTATTGATCTATCTATCTATCTGTTTATTTGTCTATTTATCTATATGTCTATCTGTCTATCTGTCTATCTATCTATCTATATATCTATCTATCTGTCAATTTATTTGTATTTTGTCTATCTATTTATCTATATGTTTGTTTGTCTGTCTATCTTTCTATTCGTCTATCTATGTATCTATCTATCTCTATATTTGTATTTATGTCTATCTGCCAATATGTGTACCTACCTATTTGTCTATCTATTTATCTTTCTTTTTATCATTTTATCTATCTAATAGTCTATCTGTATAACTAACTATCTTTATATTTATTTATCTATCTGTCTTTTTATCAGTCTATCTTTCTATATATCTATCTACCTATTTATCTTAATGTCTATCTATTTATCTTTCTATCTATCTATTTGTCTATCTGTCTATCTGACTATCTGTCTATCTTTCTATCTATCTAATTGTATATCTATCTTACTACTTATTTGTAAACATATCCATAATTCTATATGTCTATCTATTTATCGATTTATCAGTATATATGTCTATATGTATATCTACATATCTACCAATTTGTTTATCTGTCTATCTGTTTATATATCTATCGATCTAGCTTTCTTTCTATTTGTCTCTTATTATATCTGCCTATCTTTTTATCTATTTATTTGTCTATCTGTCTTTCTATTTATCTTTCTATCTTTCTATCTATCTATCTATCTATCTATCTATATATCTATATGTCTATTTGTCTATCTGTCAATATGTCTACCAGTCTATATGTTAATATTTTAAACTATATATAAAAATTAAAATATATATTATATTATATATAGATAATGTTAAAAAATTTAAAATTTGTAACTTGAAAATTATTGAATATAAAATATTAATAAACCTTAAATTTTTTTTTGATTTTTAATAAATTTCGATTATAATTTATTAAAATTAAATTATAGAGTTTTAAATGAAAAATTTAAACACAAAAATGAATTAAACAAAAAATTTCATTAAAAAAATTAAAAAGTCAAAAAAAACAAAAACAAACCAAATATCCTATCGGCCAATAGATACCGAACCAAAACAAATACACCCTAATGTAAATAAAAAAGGATACAATCAATACAAAACAAAACATCGAAATCAAAAAGTAGAATCATGTATAAATAACACAAATCTTCAACTACGTCTGTGACCGCGAATGCATCAAAAATCAAAATCAAGTGGCAATTATAAATGACATGTGGCATGGTGGCGTGGCGTGACATTGGCAACTATCATCTGGCAATGGGCATGGGAAACAGGCAACCATGTCAATCGTCAATCGGCATATTATGAGTATCATTAACTTCAACATCAAAATCACTATCATATGGATCATCATTATTAGTAATCAACTCATCTGCTTTCGCAGCGGATACAGTCTTTGTCCTAGCTCCTGAACGATCTTGGATGGTAAACCTCAAATCCTCCTAATTCTTCAAATAGGCCAAGGCATTAATAATATTTGGAGATAATCTCGATCTTTTATCCAAAATCAGGTTCACTGCAACAGGAAAAGTAGACTCCAATGCTATGCTTGACACCGGAGGAGTCAGTAGATCACGTGCAATGCTAGATAGCATGCGAAAGGTGAACTCATATGATTTACACCACTGTAATATATCATGATTCTTAGTATCAGAATGTGATAGGATTGAGCAGTAATCAGTATATAAGTATCGAGAAACATCGCTGCTATGTGACGGTCCACCCCATCAGTTCCCCCTCGCTAACTGAATGGAAAAATCGTCATCTCCGAAGAAGGTATCCATGTCCATAATCACAGTCTCACTACTACTACCACTATACCTAGTATCTTAGTATGTGAACAAGTTAGTCAACTTTTCGTGTATGAACCCTTCAGATGGGTGTTCCAGGTTCATGCACGAGGAAATGTAAGTCAGAGTGTTATCTACCACTTCCACCTTAACCCAATGGTCCATGCATGCAATGAGATAATAAAGAGATGAAACGGTGGACCAGTACTTTAAGTAGTTGGTATCCATCTCTACAACCATATGGCTAAGTGTCAGGTCAGCTCGATACTTCCTTAACATGCTACTAATGTTGCATATGGACCTAAGTGCAATACAAGTCGTGAGAGTATAAACTAACAAATACACGTTCATCATGGCATAAAAAATCTTCAGGAATTTCATAAATAAAATTCCTGAAGCCCAGTCAGTGTCGTCAATAAAAAGTTCATCACTCTTACTTTTTATGTAGTTGGATATCACGTGTTCCTATCCAACACATGAATCCAACATATGGTACGTGTAATTCCAATGGTATCTCACATCCGATTGGAATTTTTTCTTCTTAAGATTTGCAGACAAACAGAGACTATCAAACTCATGTTATCTGTGAGAAGTGCGAATATATTTTATTTCATTACGTATATTATCCAATGCGGGGGAACACGCCTTCATACCCGCATGTACAAGCAGGTTAATCACATGACACATCCATCTAACATGAAAGATCTCTTTTAATGGTGCGTCTCAAATATTCCTAACAAACATGTTAATCGCTACTCCATTATTAGATGTGTTATCGTATGTGATACTAAAAAATTTATTTTAAATTATATATTCTCTAAAGATTTTAATCATGCACTTAAAAATGGCCCGGCCATCATGAGGCTGGAGAATCTCAAAGAATCCTAAAATTTTTTTATTCATTGTCCAGTTAGAATCTACATAGTGGCTAGTGAGACATGCATAAGATGATTCATCATGACTTGTCTAGATATCGGACGTCATGGACACTAGTCAACTGTATGCCATAAATTCATTAAATATTATTTATTTTTTAACTTATAAAATTTTAGTATGTCATTCCTAGATGTTGACCTAGGAATCCTACGATAAGCAGGCTGAAGATATGACAGCATAATGCACACTACCCTTGTATCTTCTAAAAATCTGATCGGAAGACCCTTCAATATAATAAGTTTGGCCATGCCTTTCCTACCCAACTCGCTGTGGTATATGAAGAGAGTAAACTTTGAGACTGAACTTGATCTAGTCTCAAAAAATGCAGTGCTAAGTTGGATTTGCCTAAGATCTAATGCACGATATTTTTTAGTGCATAATTTGGCATGCCTCTTAAGGTGCCCAGTCCCAAACGAACTCTTACAAGTTAAATTTTTCATATAATATTTGCACTATGTCATTTCTTCTTCCTCACCCCTAATATTTTTTTATTATATTAAATTGAGTCCAAACTAGGGAAGTCCTCTTAGTTTTTTGTTTTTTAGATGTTTGGGTTGAGACTACTAGAGAAATCAAAGTTTTAGCAGCCTCTAACCACTGTGTAAGATTTTCATTTTCTAAATTTAAATATGTTTCATTAGTATTAATCATTTTTTTGGATTTTTGTTAAACAGGAAGTAGAGCCTACATGATAGATTTTAGTTTTTCTAATTAGAGAGAGAGAGAGAGAGTATACAAAACAACTTAAAATATCCATTAAGCAGTGAGGTAGATCACGTACACCGTGCACCATAGTCTAGTTTAAACATCCAAACCCAAGTTGAGATTCCCGAAAAGCCGAGCCAATTGATGAAATCCCGAGTCGCAATAAAGAGAAGAGCTGGTGCTTTGAAAGAATTTTGAGAGTGTGAAAATAAATGTTTATAAAAAACATAAATGTTATAGAGACGCTGGGTGGATTTTATAGATTAAAGGAAATTTTTTATTTAAAATGAAAGTAATTTTCATGTTTTTTTAATTTTTTAATGATTTTTAGGGGGCAGAATCATGAGGGGGACCAGTGATATTGATGCCTTACAATTTGCCTTCATGGTTGTTTATGAAGGAGCAATATATATTTCTATCATTATTAGTTCTAGGGCTAAACAATCCAAAATACATGTTAGATGTTTTCTTACAGTTTCTTATAGTAGAGTTGAATCATTTGTGGGATGCTGGCGTGATTAAATATGACATCTCAAAGAAGCAATATATCATTATGTGGGCGGCACTTATGCGGACACTAAATAATTTTCTTGCATATTTAATGTTGTCTTGTTGGAGTACTGTAGGATGGTTAGCATGCCTATATTGCATGAACAATTCTGATGCTTTCACTCTCAAATTTAGTAGTAAGCAGTCATGGTTTGATAACCATCATAAGTTTCTACCTACAAATCATTCATTTCATAGAAATAGAACTACATTTCAAAATAATAAAATAGTGACGATAGTTCCACCAGCTATTCGTTCAGGAGATGATATCTTGACAGATATTCAGAGTTTGGGTCTTAAGAAGATAAATGAAATGGGCACTACTGAAACTAATGGACCAATATGCAAAACATTTGGCTGGAGGAAATGCAGTATTTTTAGGACTTACCCTATTGGACATCCAATTTAATTTGGCATAACTTGGATGTAATGTATATTGAAAAAATATGTTTGATAATGTTTCAACACTGCTTGAATGTAAATGAAAAAACAAAGGGAACTTTAAAATCAAGACAAAAGTTAAATGAATACTATCAATATCTTGAATTAAAATGGAATGAGGCTACAAAAAAATATATTAATGTTTGTTACACACTTGATAAGAAGGCAAGACAGACACTGTGTGAATGGGTTAATATTTTGAAATACCATGATGGATATGTGTCAAATATGGGCAGATGTGGGGAAATAAAGAAGCTTAAGTTAATTGGAATGAAAAGTCATGACTATCATGTATTTATGCAGAGATTAATACCAAATTCTTTCCATGATATACTTTCCCTAAGGGTTCGGAAGGTCCTTATAGAATTTAGTTTGTTCTTCAAACAACTAATCGCAACCACAATCAAAATAGATGACATTGAGAAACTGGAGAACGACATACCTCTCATTCTTTGTAAGCTTAAATAGATATTCCCACCAAGCTTTTTTGACTCAATGGAGCATTTGCCAGTTCATTTGGCTTATGAAGCATGGATAGTCAGGCCAGTGTAATATAGGTGGATGTATCCATTTGAGAGGTAAATAAATATAAGTAGTTGTGTTTTATTATTTCAAGCATAAATTAATATTGTAATTTAATTTTATTAAAACCTGACAAAATAGTTGTAGGTATCTTCGTTAATTAAAATTGAATGTTAGAAACAAGGAAAAAATTAAAGGTTCAATTTACAATGCATTTTTAGTAGAAGAAGCATCATCTTTTTGTTCTTATTATTTTGAGGACCATGTCAATACAAAGAATATATATGTATTTCGAAATGATGAAGGTCATGTACTGGTAGAAGATGAATCAGAGGATAGGTTATCTATCTTTAAGCACTCTAGAAGAGTATTTGGAAGAGCAATAAAAAGATGTATGATAGATGAAGAGTACAAAGCAATCTCATAGCTACCTTTTACTTAATTATGAGAAGGTTGCACCATATATTGAGTATGTATACCCAAAATGGTTGAAGGTTTAATCATAGGATAATTGTCCTGAATATGAATAATTAAAAATTAATATATATTATTCTCCCTCTATTTATACTTGTGCATTGTTTATGTTGAGTAGTTAAAACATAGGCAACCAAACATTCCCAGCCATGAGGTTGATTCTATGCTAGAAATATAATTTGTGAATTGGTTCAAGAATTTTGTGAGAATTTTTAAACCTTAATTTTTTGAATAATTTGATTTATGAGTATCATATATTTTTTTAACATTAATTATTTAATTTTTGCAATAGACAAAAGATCATCAAAATAAAGATTTCAACATATTCATACAGAATCAAAGTAAAGGCCTACTTAGATATGTGATAACCTATCCTAGGTATTTTGTTAATGGATATAAATTTCAAATAATAGGGCACAATTCTTCTAAAGGAACTATGAACAGTGTTGTATGCATTAAATGCTCAAGTTATAGTGTAGATGAGATTGATTATTATGGTCAACTATGAGAAGTTATTGAGTTGGAGTATTGTAGACTTGAAAATAATAGGATTGTATTATTAAAATGTGGGTGGTTTGATCCTACATGAAATGTGGGTACAGAGATTCATTTGGATTATAAGTTAGTGGATGTTAACCATAAACACAGATTTAATCGATATGAGCCATTTATTATGGTAGTTCACTCCACTCAAGTATATTATTATACATATTCAAGTTTATCTGGTGATAGAGTGACTGCTGGGTCATTTATGAAATCAAAGCTCGATCAAATTTTGAAGTAACAACATCTCAACAAAGAAGTGCAAACTTAGCTATTGAACTCACATTTCAAGAAATTAACATAATTAATATTGAGGCTGTCCATTTAGATGAAGATCCAGAAAACTTATGTGACTAAAATGGTGGCCTAATAGAAATTGAAGATGATCATTTTTTATCTGAAAATTATTTGGAACTTTCATCAGAATCAAGATGAAATGGCAGAAGATATATTAGAGTATGATAGTGATACTGATAATTAAACTGTTATTATTTTATTATCATATTATAGTTTCAAAGACTTTTTATATTTTGTTGCAATCCATTGGTGTGTGTTATTCCAAAATGCATGGTTGTTCATCATACAATATTAAATTATGTTTTCCTTATATCTCTATTATTTGTTCTATGTTTTTTACATTTTGTATAGTAGATGGTGCATAAAGGATGTGGGCATGGTGGGCATGGACATGGACACACACATGGATGAGATTCATCTAGTATTTTATGTCCTATTATACAATCAGTACCATCTCATACCCACCCTATCCAGACTTCAACATCACCATCACCATCACCATCTTTGACACCTTTACTATCACCTTTATCAAATATAAGGCCAACCCCATTGTCCCTCCTCATACACTTCTGATCCATCACTATCTTCTACACCACATTTCACACCATCAATTATTCTCCAATTTACAGCACCATCGACATCATCAAATGTCATGGCTTTCTATATAGGTAGTGCTAAGTTAGTAATAGAGATTGTGGATGAGTGATATAAAAAATATGTAAATATTACTTTAATAAAAAATTATGATGTCTCTGTTAGTGGTTTTATTTTTATATATAGTAATGAATTGATTGTTTTCAATGTTATTTGTTTATTTTTATAGTTTCATTCCATCTCACAAGTGTTCGGCTATAATTGCAAAGCCTTTAAAAAATGGTTGATTCCAAAGCATTCTCGTGGAAGAAAGTTTCTAAATCGACAGAAGTGACTAACTTTTATGACATTTAGGTCAAAGAAACAAAAGTAAAACAATTATTTATCTAATTAGTTAACTATTATGTTGGTTATTATTCAAGCATAAAAGAATTATGTCCTTGTTATTAATATAGTTTTTTTGTGAATTTTCTATATATAGAATCAGTGTGCATGGGCACCCCAATTTGATGGATAGATACAGTCATTATGGGAGAGAAAAGCTACCAAATGGTACTTAGATTTTGTCTATAAATTAAAGAATCTAAAAGATAGACCTAATTTTATACTTGAGGATGAGTGGCCCAATTGGCTTAAGTATTGGGAGGAGCTAGAAGTGAAGAAAAAATCATAGATAGCCAGCAAAAATTGCTGGACTGAGATATTTGTACCAGGTAAAGGAATGTCTCGCTACACAGGTGGGTCAAAGTCAAGCATTGAGCATGCTCGAGATTTGGTATAATTTATAACTTTAAAACATTTATATATTTAGCAGTTGACATAATAGTCCAAATAATTCAAATATTTGCCCGTTTTTACAATTTTAGCTAAAGTTTTCTAACATATGTTATTTTTTGACTTAATAAATACATACTTTAGGCTAGAGAAACAGGTAAATATCCTAATTTTTATGAGATTTCAGGAAGATGCATGTACAAAAAGTGGATGGGAATTTTATTGACAACAAGTCTCAGATGATTGCTCTAAGAATTTGTTATATTAATAAACTTTTAAATACTATAATAAATTTTGAAAGTTGTGTCGAATGAAAAATATTTGATTTATTTTATTTAAATCTAGCATAGTATTTTATTCTTTTTTATCATAAGACCTCATGGAGGAATGTGTGACAACAACTTCTTAGCTAGTTGAGAATTATATGGATCTTCAACCAATTGACTATGATTATATCTATTTGAAGACCATAAAAGATTAGAAGAAGCAATGAGTGTATGGCATTGGCTTGAAGGGAGTGGCTTTTGTTCTAGTAATCACGCTTCTAGCTCCTTTGTCATAGAAGTGGTGGATGAGGTGGTCGAACAACAAGTAATAGAAACGAATGAATGTTTTGTAATATATGGAGATAGAAATGAAAGTGAAGAATCAATAGATTACTCTTTTGAAGTAATAAATATAGGAAATGAAAAAAGTGAATGATGAGATGAAAGAAATTAAGAATGCAATGCAACAGAAGATATCATATATGGAATCACTATTAGTGCCCTTGATATGGCAGATAGTATACTGAGTTCCAGTAGAGAAACCACACAGGAGAGGGAAGCACAAATGCACAAGCTAATGATAAATATGATGATTTAGTTATGAATGATTATATAACTATGTTATGTTATTATTTTAACTTTGTAATAATTGTATCAGAATAATTTCTAAACTACTTTTACTTTTTGTTAATTATAAAAAATGGTTTATAGTATACATTTTTATTCAATTTAATATTAAAATATATAAATATGTAATCAAATATTTTATAAAAAAATTGTCAAAATAGTTTTTGAATGAAAATATATAGGGAATATTTCCAAGTTATTTTAGCTAGGAGCTAGGAAATTTTCTATATATATTTAGTCAAAAATATTAATTACTACTCTTAATTACGATCAAAATTAGCAAAAAAAATATAAATAGATAGAAAATTTTTGTCGTTCAAAAATTTTCTAGGGAATTTTGTCTTCCATAAAATATTTTGTGATGAGCAATTTAGCTTGGGATAATTTCTATAATAAATCAATTGCTATTCTATTTTAGAGATAGAATTTCTTATAAGAAATATAGATATTTATCTAGCTATTTCAGTTTTTT
The DNA here is from genome assembly GCA_029783825.1 of Sapria himalayana. Taxonomy (NCBI): domain Eukaryota; kingdom Viridiplantae; phylum Streptophyta; class Magnoliopsida; order Malpighiales; family Rafflesiaceae; genus Sapria; species Sapria himalayana. Next base: position 186,786 of record JAREIK010000017.1, read on the forward strand.
TGTAGTGCTATTTGTATATTTGTTTATACGTCTACCTACCTACCTATCTATCTATATGTTAAATTGTCTATTTATCTATCTGCCAATCTGTATATATATCTTTCGATCTATCTATCTATCTATCAGTCTATGTATCTATCTATGTGTCTATCTGTCTATCTATCAATTTATCGATTTGTTGAATCGTCTATCGACCTATCTACCTACCTATCTATCTATCTATATATCTGACAACCAATTTATGTGTCATTCTATTTATCTATCTATCTACATATCAATTTGTCTATTGTTCTATCTTTGAATATCTTTGTCTGACTATATGTTAATCTATATATCTATCTATCTATTTATCTAATTGTCCATCTATATATATGTTTATCTTTCTATTTATCTATCTATCTGTCTATTTTCTATCTGTCTATATATTTATCTATCTCACTATCATTCTATCTATTTATAGATTGTCTACTTTCCTAATTATCTCTCAATATATCTATCTATGTATTTATTTATCTATTTATATGTCTAACTGTATATATTTCTATCTGTCTATATGCCTATTTGTCTATCTATATATGTTCTATCTATCTACCTATCTATCTATCAATCAATCTGTCTATGTATCTATCTTTCTATCTTTTTTCCTATCTATCTATCTATCGATCTATCTATCTGTCAATCTATCTATTTATCTATATATATATATATATATATATATATATATATATAACTATTTGACTATCTTTCTATCTATCTAAATATGTATATATCTTTTGATATATATATATATATATATATATATATATTTATTTATCTTTCAATCTATTTATCTATTTCTCTATATATATCTATCAATCCATATTTCCATTTATATATCTATCTATTTATCTTTATACCTATCTATTTTTTTCTGTACCCATCTATCAATCAATCTATCTGGTTATCTATCTATATTTATATTTATCAATCAGTCTTTAAGACTATCTTTCTATCTATCTATCTGAAAATATGTCTATCTAACAATATGTCTAATTGTCAAGCTACCTATTTGTTTATTTATTTATCTGACTATCTAACTATCTATCTATATACCAATTTATCTATCTATCGATCTATTTTCTATCTATGTATCTATCATTCTATCTACCTATTTATCTATCTAACTTTCTATTTGTCTATCTTTCTATCTGTAAATCTATCAACTGACAATCTATCAATCAAATAATATATATCTCTCTATTTATCTTTCTACATGTCGATATGTCTATGTATGTATCTATCTATCTATTTTCAATCTGACTATTTGTCTATCTGTCTATCTATTTATCTATCTGACTTATCTATTTAATTTTTTATCTATCTATCTATCTATCTATCTGTCAATCTATCTATCTACCTAATTATCTATTTATCTATCTCTCTATCTATCTATCTATCTATATGTTTATCAAACTTTATGTCTATCTATATATCAATGTATCTATTTGTCTATCTATCGATCGATCTCTCTATCTATCTATCTATATGTCTATCTTTTTATCTATCTGCTTATCTATCTATGTGTCTATCTATCTATATGTCTATCTGTCTATATGTCTATTTATTTATTTATCTATTTATATTTCCATTAATCTATTTGTCTCTTTGACTATCTCTCGATCTGCCTATTTACCTATATATCTATCTTGCTATCAACGAATCTGCTTAAATGCCTATCTGTATATCTATCTATCTATACGTATATCTTTTTATCTATCTATCTATTTATTTTACTATTTGTATATCTATTTATCTATATATCTACATATCTACATATTTGTCTCTCTAGCTATGTACCTACCTTCCTATCTCCTTATCTATCTATATGTCTAATTGTTTATCTATCTATATGTATATCTATCAAATTTGTCTATTTATCTATTTGTCTATCTATTTATCTGTCAATCTAGAGGTGTCAAATGGGCCGGGCCGGCCCGGCCCGGCACGAGGCACGGCACGGTTCGGCCGTGCCTGGCCCGTGCCTTGCCTGGCCCGGCACGGCATGCTGGCATGGTTTCTTCCGTGCCGGTTAGGTTTCACGGGGGCACGCTGCACCCGTGGGCGTGACCCAGAGTCCAGACCCTCCCGAAATAAAGCCCGCGGGTCGGGTCTGAATGGACCCGACCCGCGGTCCCAACTTTTTGACCCAATCCCAACGGGAAAAAAAAAATTCAAAAGCTGATTGAATTTCAGCCGTTGGATTCGACTCCAACGACTAGGGGGCAGAATCCAACGGTCCTCGTGATTCTGCCCCCTAATTATATATTAAAAAATCAAAAATATATAAAAAAATATCTTTTTTTATAAAAAATTAATATCTTTAATCTATAAATTCTACCCCCTACCTATAACAATTATGTTTTTCAAAAACATATAACCTCTCAAAACTTTCCCTCTCACACATAAACCGTGTATCTCTCTCTCGGGCCTCGGGATTTTGCATTTGGCTTGGATTTTCATGAAACCCGACTTGAGTTTTGAACATCAGAGCTTCCTACGGTGCACCTTGCACGTGACTGACCTCATTGCTTTTACTGGGTAATTTATTTTACGTTTTTATTTACTTTCTCTCTCTAAAGCTTCTCTCTCTAGAAAAACATAGGAAAAAATAAAAAACATAAAAATGACAAATACACCTGACACGTATTTAAATTTAGAAAATGAAAATGTTAGTGTTACACAGACGTCTGCAGCTGCTGAAACGTTGGTTTCTCTAGTCATCTCAACCCAAAGTTCTAAAAAAAAACTAGGACTCTGTAGTTTGGACTCATTTTAAAATCATAACACAAAAAAATGTTAGGGGTTAGGAACTAGGAATGACACAGTGCAAATATTGTATGGGACTTTTAACATGCAAGAGTTCATGTGGTACTGGGCACCTTAAGAGGCATGCCGAATTATGCACCAAAAAACATGGACCCTTAGATCCTAGGCAAACCCAACATGGCACTACCTTTTTTGAGATTGGATCAAGTTCAGTCTCAAAGTTTACTCCCTTCGTATAATCCAACGAGTTGGGTAGGGACGGCATGGCCAGGCTCATAACATTGATGGGTCTTCCGATCAGATATTCGGAAGATCCGAGGGTAGTGTGCATCATGCAGACATATTTTCAGCCTTCCTATCGTAGGGTTCCTAGGTCCACATCTAGGAGTGACATACTAAAGATATATAAGTTAGAAAAACAAAAAATTATTAAGGAATTTATGGCATATAGTGGAGCGGTGTCCGTGACGTCCGATATATGAACAAGTCACGATGATTCTTCTTATGCATGTCTCACGAGTCACTATGTAGATTCAAACCGGAGAATCAATAAAAAAGGTTTAGGATTCACTGAGATTCTTCATCCTCATGATAGCCCGGCCATTTTTGAGTGTATGATGAAAATATTTAGAGAATATAAAATTCAAAATAAAATTTTTAGTGTCACATTCGATAACGCTTCTAATAATGGAGTAGCGATCAATATGTTTGTTAGTAATATTAGAGACGCACTATTAGGAGAGATCTTTCATGTCAGATGCATGTGTCATGTGATTAACCTAATTGTTCGAGCAGGTATGAAGGTGTGTTCCCCCGCGTTGGATAACATATGCAATGCACTAAAGTATATTCGCACTCCTCGCAGACAACAAGAGTTTGGTACTCTCTGTTTGTCTGTGAATCTTAAGAAGAAGAAATTCCAATTGGATGTGAGGCATCGTTGGAATTACATGTACCTGATGTTGGAATCATGTGTTGGATACGAACACGTGATATCAGACTACGTCAATAGTAAGAGTAACGAACTTATTATTGACGACACTGACTGGGCTTCAGGAATTTCATTTATGAAATTCTTGAAGATATTTTATGACACGACGAACATGTGTTCGTCGGTTTATACGCCCACCACTTGCATTGCACTCTGTTGCATATGCAACATTAGTAGCATGTTTAGGAAGTATCGAGCTAACCCGACGCTTAGCCATATGGTTGCAGAGATGGAGACCAAGTACTTGAAGTACTGGTCCACCGTTCCATCTCTTTATTGCCTCGATGCATGCATGGACCCTAGGGTTAATGTGGAAGGGGTAGAAAATACCCTGACTTTCATTTCCTCATGCATGAACCTGGAAGAGCCACCTGAAGGGTTCATTCACGAGAAGTTGACTGACATATTCACATACTACGATACTAGGTATGGTGGTGGTGGTAGTGAGACTGTGATTACAGACATTGATACCTTGTTCGGAGATGACGATTATTCCATTCAGCTAGCGAGGGGGAAACGTAGGGGTGGACCATCACATAGGACTGAGCTGTCTCGGTACATAGATACCGATTAATGCTCAATCCTATCACATTCTGATACTAAGAATCTTGATTTATTATAGTGGTGGAAATCATATGAGTCTACCTATCCCGTGCTATCTAGGATGACACGGGATCTACTGACTCCTCCGGTGTCGAGCGTAGCATCAGAGTCTGCTTTTTCTGTTGCAGTGAACGTGATTTCGGATAGGAGATCGATATTACGTCCAGATATGGTTGAGGCCTTGGCTTGTTTGAAGGATTGGGAGGATTCGAGGTTTAGCATCCATGATCGTGCTGGAGCTGGGATTGGGACAGGCACTGCAGTCGCATCCACATCCACTACCATGGCGGAGGAGTTGATTGCCGATGATGATAATCCATATGATACATATCTTGATGTTGGGGCTGATGATTCTCATCATATGCCGATTGACGATTAATGATGATCTACTGTTTTTTTTTCGATATTTTTTTATTCATTGTATTTGTACACTTTGTTTGTACGTTGTGTTGAAACTTATACTTGTTTTGTTCGGACCATCGGTTTCAAATGCATGATTGGTAATTTTTCATTTGTGTTGTTTAATTTTTTTAAATTTTTATTTATATTAACATAATGTGTTGATTTATTTTTTTTACGATTTAAATGTTATTCTAAAAATTAATAAATTAAATATATAATTAATAAATATAATAAAAGCTAAACTAATTTTAATTTGATAAAAAAAATACTTTTCTAAAATTTGTTTTTTTATTTAATTTTTATTTTTAACATTTTTAAAAAAAATTATATTTATTAATTAATACTCTACACTTAAGCAATACAATTTACATTATATAAATTTTTTAAAAAAAAACAATATTCTGCCTGTCCGTACGGCCTCCGGCCTGCCCCTGCCCTGCCCTGCCTCTCTCTCACTCTCAGTCTCAAGACTCGGGCTCGGCCGCTTGGGTCAGCCTTCGCCATTGCCTGTATGGCCAGGGCAGACCAGAGCGGGCAGGGCACGGGCACGACACGGCCTGCCGTGCCTACTGGCCGTGCCGGGCACGACACGGCACGGTAGCACGATCGTGCCTGTTAAAAATAGGCAGGGACATGCCGGCCGGCCCTTTTGACACCTCTATGTCTATCTATAAATCTGTTTATGAGTCTATGTGTCTATTTGTCTATCTATATGTTTTTTTATATGTCTATCTTACTATTTGTTTATTTGTCTATCTATCTATCTACCTAATTTCCTATCTACCTATCTATCTACTAAACTATATGATTATCTACCTTTTTGCCTATCTATATTTCTACCTATCTATCTATCTATCTATCTATATATCTGTTGATTTATCTATATGTTTATTTGTATATCTATCTATATGTCTATTTGTCTATCTATCTATCTGTCTAAATGTTTATATATCTATCTAATAATCTATCTATCTATATATCTATCAATCTATTTGTCTATCTGTCTATTTATCAATAATTATATATATATATATATATATATATATATATATATTTCTATTTATCTATCTATCTATCGATCTATCTATGTGTCTATCTATATAGATGTCTATCTATCTATATTCATATCTATCTATCAGTATATTTATCTATCTATCTGAGAATCAATCAATCTATCTATCTATATGCCTAATGATCTATATTTCTATCAGTCTATCTGTCATTCTTTCTATATGTTTATTTGTCAATCTATCAAATCATGTGTCTGTCTGACTATTTTTTATATCTATCTATTTGTTTAACTCTCTATCAATCTATTTATTTATATGTCTATTTATCGATCCATCTATCTGTCTATCTGTCTATATATGTATATATGTATATCGTTCTATCTATGTATTTGTCTATTTAACTATTTGTCAATCTATTTATCTGTCTATCACCGTATTTGCATATTTTTCTATCTGCCTATGTACCGATCTGCTTATGTATCTATATGTCTAATTTTTTATCTATCTATATGTATATCTATCAATCTGTCTATCTATCTATTTGTATATCTATCTGTCAATCTATCATTCTGTCTATTAGTTTATTTGTCTATCCATATATCTTTTTCTACATCTATATATCTATTGTTCTATCTGCCTATCTATTTGTCTATCTATTTTCCTATCTACCTATCTATCTACTTGACTCTATGCTTATCTTCCTTTTTTTCTATCTATATAACTACATATATATATATATATATATCAATATTTCTATATCTTTCTGTATATCTATCTATGTGTCTATCTGTTTATTGTCTATTTGTCTATTTATTTATTAATCAATCAATCAATCAATTTGTCTATCTATCTATCGAACTATTTATCTATCTATATATTTACCTATTTATCAATCAATCAATCAATCAGTCTGTCTATCTTACTATTTTTCTATCTATAAATAGGTCTAATTGTCTATCTATCTATTTGTCTATTTATTTATCTGACTATCTAACTATCTATCTATATACCTATCTATCTATATACCAATCTATCTATGTATCTATCTATTGATCTATTTTCTATCTATCTATCTACTTATTTATCTATCTAACTTTATTTTTGTCTATCATTCTATATGTAAATCTATCAACTGAAAATATATGAATGAATCAATATATCTTCTCGCTATCGATCTTTTTGTCAGGATATAGGTCTATGTATCTATCTATCTATCTTTTATCTATCTATCTATATATCTATCTATCTTACTATCTATTTATTTGTCTATCTACCTATTTGTCATCTATTTATTTATCTATCCATCTATTTTTCTAATTATCATTCTATTTATCTTTATATCTATCTATCTAACTATATATCTATCTTTATGTTTATATATATATATATATATATATATATATATCTGTCTGTCTATATGTCTATCATTTAATCTATCTGCCTATCTTTCTATATGTCTATCTATTTATCTATATGTCTATCTATCAATGTATCTATCTATTTATCTCTCTATCAATCTATTTGTCTATTTGTCTATCTATTGATCCATCTATCTACCTATCTATCTATTAGCTATCTACTAATCTGCTTATCCACCTAATAGTCTATTGTCTATCTGTCTATGTATCTTTATGTATATCTTTCTATCTGTCTATCTATCTATTTGACTATTTGTATATCTGTTCATCTGTCTATCTGGCTATCTACCTATCTACCTATTTACTTATCTGCCTATCTACTTATCAATCTATATGTCTAAATGTCTATCTATCTTTATGGAAACCTAATAATCTATCTATCTATTTGTCTATCTAATAATCTATCAATCTGTCTATTAGTCTATCTGTATATCTATCTATCTATATGTCTTTTTATATGACTATCTTTCTATTTGTCTATCTATCATTCTATTTCTGGATTTGCCTATCTACCAATCGATCTACATGACAATATGCTTATCTGCCCATTTTCTTAAGTGTATATCTAATTATCTATCTATCTATATATCTCTTGATCTTTCTATATGTCCATATATATATATATATATCTATTTGTCTATCTATCAATCTTTCTATTTGTTTATCTATTTATCTATCTACCTACCTAT
>JAREIK010000018.1:0-31408 GCA_029783825.1 Sapria himalayana
TTAAACATTAACCTATATAACCTAAATAATAAATAATAAAGCTCATTTTTATTTGTTTTCATTATAATTTTAAATATTCATTTTAATTATTTTTTAGTTTATTTTTATAGAAATATTAATTACAAAATAAATAATGAGTAGGACATATATAATTTAAATAAATTATTTTTTATGAAATAAAAATAAGCTTATAAAAATAAACAAAATTTCAAAATCTTGAAATTTTATTTAGTAATATAATTTACTTTGATTTTGAATTATTTTGGGTTCTGCAAATATATTTTAATTAATATCTATCATATTAATAATAGTTTATTAATTTATTTTTTGATCATTTTTATAATATATATTAATACATTTTTTTATATTGAATCTACAACTAATATAATTATATGATTAATCATATGATTATCATATGATAATCGTTTATAATATATATAAACGTATAAATATTTATATATTAATTATATAATAATTTTATTATTTTGTTTATCTATACTATATGATTATTTTTTTTATATATTAATTTATCTATATAAATAATCATATTATATTGAATCTACAACTAATAATTTATCTATATTATATGATTATTTTGTTATCTATATTTATATAATATTATAATATATAATATAGATAAATTATATATTATATATTATATTTTGTTATCATATTAATATATAAAATAATATATAATATATAATATATAAAATATATATTATATTTTATATATATAAATATTTAAATATTTATATATTAACAAAATAATCATATTATATAATATATAATATATAATATATAATATATAATATATAATAATAATATATAATATAGATAACAAATAATCATATTAAAAATATTTTTTTGTTTATCTATATTTTATTATTTTATTATATTGAATCTGCAAAGGTTATATCATTAAAAAATATAATAATTTTAAATTTATTTTCAAAAGTGAATACAATATTTAGTTATAATGATTATTAAATCTATATATCATATTAAATATAAATATATTTATTGATAAATATTCTAATAATGATCAAAATATAAATTAATAATCTATTATTAATAAGTTAGATATCAATTAAAATATAATTACAAAACCTAAAATGATTCAGAAACAAAATAAAATATATTACAATATAATAATTTTTTGTTTTTAATTTTTTTTTCTTTTAATAAGTTTATCTATATTTTTTTGTTGAAAAATAATTTATATATATTATATTTGTCTAACTTAAAATTTATTTTGTAATTAATATTTATATACAAATAAACAAATACATAATTAAAAAGAATATTTAAAATTATAATGAAAAAAAATAAAAATGAGATTTATTATTTATTATTTAGCATATACCTATTTAAAAAATTTATCTATTTAGGGTTTTCGAGATTTAGAAGTTATTGATTTAAGTATTTAGGCATTTAATGGTTTATAGCTTTTATTTAAAAATGAAATAACAAAAAATTTATTTTTGATATTTTTTCAAATTTTCAAATGACAACATTTTAAAATATAATAATTTTAAAATTTTTTAAAAATCTGAATACAATATTTAGTAATAATAATTATTATAACTATATATAATATAAACTAAATATAAATAATTTTATTGATAATATTATATCAATTATCAAAAAATAAATTAATAAACTATTATTAATATCATAGATATAAATTAAAATATAATTAAAAAACCTAAAATGATTCAAAATCAAAGTAAATTTATTACTAATTAATAATTTTTGTTTTTCCGTTTTTGCCTCATTTTATAATATTATATATTTTTTGATAAAAAATAAATTATTTAAATTATATTTGTATCACTCATAATTTATTTTGTAATTAATATTTATATAAATTATTTAAATTATATTTAAGGTTTACGAGTTCAAAGGTTTTGGTATTTAGGGGCTTCGGGGTTTAGGAGTTTAGAGATTTATGTATTTTGGCATTTAATGGTTTATAAGTTTTATTTAAACAATGATATAACATAAAATTTATTTTTGTTATTTTTCTCATTTTTGAAGGTTATATCCTTTGAAAATATAATAAAATTTAAAATTTTTTTAAATGTGAGTACAATACTTAGTTATAATAATTTTAATAATTATATATCATATAAATTCAATATGAACAATTTTTTTGATAGATATTATAATTATGATCAAAAATTAAATTAATAAACTATTAAAAATAAGATAAATATTAATTATAAATATTTACGAAACCCAAATTGATTCAAAATTAAAGTAAAAAATATTTCTGGATAATTATATTAATTTTTAAAATTTTACTTATTTTTTAAGCGTATATATTTTTTTTGATTAAAAATAAATTATTTAAATTATATTTTTCGCACTCATAATTTATTTTGTAATAAATATTTTTATAAAATAAACTTATAAATAATTAAAATGAATATTTAAAATAATAATAAATTTAAATAAAAATTAGATTTCTTAATTATTAAGTAGTATATAGCAGTTTAATGGTTTATGTATTTAGGGATTACGGGCCTTAGAAGTTTACTTATTTTATAGTGTATGCATTTAGTGGTTTATAGGTTTTATTTAAAATTAAAAAAACAAAATATTTATTTTTATTATTTTTTGATATTTTCAAAGGTTATAGCATTTGAAAATATAGTACTTTTTAATTTTTTTTCAAATGTGAATTCAATATTTAGTTATAATAATCATTATATTTTTATATCATATAAATTCAATATAAACTATATTATTGATAAATATTCTAAAAATGATCAAAAAATAAATTAATAATCTATTATTAATAAGATAGATATCAATTAAAATATAATAAAAAAACCTAAAATGATTCAGAAAAAATCAAAATATATTACTATATGATAATTTGTTGTTTTGAAATTTTTTTTTCTTTTAAAATGTTTAATCATATTTTATGATGAAAATTAATTTATATAAATTATATTTGTCTTACTCATAATTTATTTTTTAATTAATATTTATATAAAAATAAACAAATAAATAATTAAAATGAATATTTAAAATTATAATGAAAAAATTAATATTGAGATTTATTCTTTATTATTTTGGGTATAGCAATCTAATTTAAATTAGATCTCTCTGACTAATAATTAATTTTGTAATTAATATTTCTAAAAAAATAAACTGATAAATAATTAAAATAAAAATTTAAAATAATACTGAATAAAAATTAAAATGAGATTTATGAATTATTATTAATGTATTCAGTTAAATATTTTAAGTATTTAAAGGTTTTTTCTTTTATGACTTTAGCGATTAAAATATGAACTAAATATAAACAAATTTATTGATAAATATGATATCAATTATCAAAAAATAAATTAATATGCTATTATTAATTTGATAGATATAAATTAAAATATAATTGCAAAAAATATTCAAAATCCAAGTAAAATTTATTACTAAATAATAATTTTTTTTTATTTTTTGCTTCTTTTTATAAGATTATATTTTTTTTGATTAAAAATAAATTATTTAGTTTATATTTGTATCACTCATAATTTATTTTGTAAATAATATTTTAATAAATTATTTAAATTATATTTAATGATTACGAGTTTAAAGTTTTAAGTATTTAGGGGCTTTTGTGTTTAAAAGTTTAGAGGTTTAAGTGTTTAGGCATTTAGTGGTTTATAAGTTTTATTTAAACAATGGTATAACAAAAAAATTATTTTTATTATTTTTTTAATTTTTGATGGTTATAACCTTTGAAAATATAATAATTTTTATATTTTTTTTCAAATGTAAATATAATATTTAGTTATAATAATCTTAATAATTATAAGTCATTTAAATTCAATATAAATAATTACATTGCTAGATATTATAATAATGATCAATAAAAATTTAATAAACTATTATTAATAAGATAGATATTATTAAAAGATATTTGCAAAATCTAAATTTATTCAAAATCAAAGTAAAATATATTACTTAATAATAATTTTTTTAATGTTTTGCTTTTTTTATAACTTTTTATTTTTGTTATTATAAATAAATTATTTAAATTAATTTGTCTCTCTCATAATTTATTTTGTAATTTATAATTCTATAATAATAAACTAATAAATAATTAAAATAATTATTTAAAATTATAATGAATACAAATAAAATTGAGATTTATTATATATAATTCAGGATATACCAGTTTAATGGTTTAAGTATTTAAGTGTTTTGGGTTTAGGAGTTTAGTGATTTAAGTGTTTATACCTTTAGTGATTTATAGTTATTATCTAAAGAATTAAAAAACAAAAAAATTAATTTTTTGATTTTTTTTTAATTTTTGAAACTTGTAACCTTTGAAAATATAATAATTTTAAATTTTTTTAAATGTGAATATAATATTTAGTTATAATAATCTTAATAATTATATATAATGTAAACTAAATATAAATAATTTTATTAAAAGATATTATAATAATGATCAATAAATAAATTAATAAACTAGGATTAATAAGAATGATATAAATTAAAATATAATTGTAGAATCTAAAATGATTCAAAATCAAAATAAGATATATTACTAAATAATAATTTTTTATTTTAAAAAATTTTCCTCAATTTATAAGCACATATATTTTTTTTATGAAAAATAAATTATTTAAATTATATCAATCTCAATGATAATTTATTTTGTAATTAATATTTATATAAAAATAAATTGATAAATAATTAAAATGAATATTTAAAATTATAATGAATACTAATAAAAATGAGATTTATTATTTATTATTTAAGGAATACCTATTTAATGGTTTAAGTTTTTTATGGTTTTGGGGTTAAGGAGTTTATTGATTTATATGTCTGCACATTTAGGTCTTTATAGGTTTTATTTAATCAATGAAATAACATAAAAATTATTTTTATGAATTTTTGTGATATTCAATGGTTATAATATTTGAAAATATAATAATTTTTTAATAGTTCTAAAATATGAATACAATACTTAGTTATAATAATCTTAATAATTATATTTGATGTAAATTCAATATATAAAATTTTATTAATATACATTATATTGTTGATCAAAAAATAAATTAATAAACTATTATTAATAAGATAGATATTAATTAAAATATATTTGTAGAACTCAAAATAATTCAAAATCAAAGTAAACTATATTACTAATAAAATTTATAATTTTTGAAATTTTGTTTATTTTTATAAGCTTATATTTATTTTCATACAAAATAATTTATTTAAAGTATATATGTCTCCCTCATTATTTATTTTGTAATTAATATTTCTATTAAAATAAACTAAAAAATAATTAAAATGAATATTTAAAATTATAATGAAAACAAATAAAAATGAGATTTATTATTTATTATTTAGGTTATATAGGTTTAATGGTTTAAGTATTTTGGGTGTTTTGGGGTTTAGGAGTCTATAGATTTAAATGTTTAGGCATTTAGTGGTTTATAAAGTTTTATTTAAATAATAAAATAAAAAAAAATTATTTTTGTGATTTTTTATCATTTTTCAATGTTATAACCTTATAAAATATAATAATTTTTAAATTTTTTTCAAATGTAAATATAATATTTAGTTATAATAATCTCTATAATTATAAGACATTTAAATTCAATATAATTTATTTTATTGTTAGATATTATAAAATCAATCAAATAATAAATTAATAAACTATTCTTAATAAGATTGATAGTAATTAAAATATAATTGCAAAACATATATATAATGATTCAAAATCAAAGTAAAATATATTACTAAATAATAATTTTTTGTTTTTAAATTTTTACTTCTTTTTATATGGTTATATTTTTTTTGATTAAAAATAAATCATTAAAATTATAGTTGTCTCACTCATTATTTATTTTGTAATTAATATTTCTATAAAAAAATAAACTAATAAATAATTTAAATAAATATTTAAAATTATAATGAATACAAATTAAAATGAGATTTATGATTTATTATATCTGATATACCGGTTAAATGGTTTGATTATTTATGAGTTTTTTCGTTTAGGAGTTTATCAATTTATGTTTTTAGGCATTTAGTGGTTTATAGGTTTTATTTATATTATAAAAATTTTAAATTCTTTTTTTGATTTTGTCTGATTTTCAAATGTTATAATCTTTCAAAATAAAATAATTTTTAAAACTTTTTTGAAATTGAATACAATGTATAATTATATTAATCTTACTAATTATATATCATATAAATTAAATATAAATAATTTTAATGATAGATATTATAATAATGATAAAAAATTAAATTAATAAACTATTATTAATAATATAAATATTAATTAAAATATATTTACATAACACAAAATGATTCAAAATCAAATCAAAATATATTACTAAATAATAATATTTAGATGAAAAATATATTACTATATAAAAATGATTCAGAAGAAAGCAAAATATATTACAATATAATAATTTATTGTTTTGAAATTTTTTTTCTTTTAAAATAAATTATTTTTATTTTAATGAAAAATAATATATATAAATTATATTTGTCTAACTCATAATTTATTTTGTAATTAATATTTATATAAAAATAAACAAATAAATAATTAAAATGAATATTTAAAATTATAATGAAAAAAATAATATTGAGATTTATTATTTATTATTTATTATTTATTATTTATTATTTATTATTTATTATTTAGGGTTACCAATTTAAAAGGATTATTATTTATTATTTAGGGTTTTAGAGATTTAGGAGTTTTTGATTTAAGTGTTTAGGCCTTTAGTGGTTTATAGATTTTATTTAAAAAATGAAATTAAATTAAATTATTTTTGGTATTTTTTCAAATTTTCAAAGATTATAACCTTTGAAAATATAATAATTTTAAAATTTTTTAGAAATGTGAATATGATATTTAGTAATAATTATTATTATAACAATATATAATATAAACTAAATATAAACAATTTTATTGATAGATATAATATCAGTTATCAAAAAATAAATTAATAACTATTATAAATATGATAGATATAAATTAAAATTTAATTACAAAAACTAAAATGATTAAAAATCAAAGTAAATTTATTACTAATTAATAATTTTTGTTTTTCCATTTTTGCCTCATTTTATAATATTATATATTTTTTGATAAAAAATAGATTATTTAAATTATATTTGTATCACTCATAATTTATTTTGTAATTAATATTTCAATAAATTATTTAAATTATATTTAAGGTTTACGAGTTTAAAGGTTTAAGTATTTAGGGGCTTCAGGGTTTAGGAGTTTAAAGATTTATGTGTTTAGGTATTTAATGATTTATAAGTTTTATTTTACCAATGATATAACAAAAAATTTATTTTTTGTTATTTTTTCTCATTTTTGAAGGTTATAACCTTTGAAAATATAACAATTTTTAAATTTTTTTAAATGTGAATACTATATTTAGTTTTGATAATATTAATAATTATATTTCATATCAATTCAATATAAATAATTATATTGATAGATATTTTATTAATGATCAAATAATAAATTAATAAACTATTATAAATAAGATAGATATTTTTTAAAATATATTTGCAAAACCTAAATTTATTCAAAATCAAAGTAAAATAAATTACTAAATTATAATGTTTTTGATGTTTTGCTTCTTTTTATCTGTTTATATTTTTTGTTCTTAAAAGTATATTATTTTAAGTATATTTGTCTTCCTCATAATATATTTTGTAATTTATAATTCTATAAATATAAACTAAAAAGTAATTAAAATGAATATTTAAAATATAATGAATCCAAATAAAAGTGAGATTTATTATTTATTATTCAGGATATACAGTTTTAATGGTTTAAGTATTTAGGTGTTTTTGGGTTTAGTGATTTAAGTGTTTATGCCTTTAGCGATTTATATTTTTTATTTAAAGAATGAAAAAACAAAAAAATTTATTTTTTGTTTTTTCTTTAATTTTTGAAGGTTATAACCTTTGAAAATATAGTAATTTTTAATTATTTTTAAATGTGAATATAATATTTAGTTATAATAATCTTAATAATTATATAATGTAAACTCAGTATAAATAATTTTATTTATAGATATTATAATAATGATTAATAAATAATTTATAAACTATTATTAAAAAGAATGATATAAATTAAAATATAAATGCAAAATCTAAAATGATACAAAATCAAAATAAAATATTTTAGTAAATAATAAATTTTTGTTTTTAAAATTGTGCCTATTTTTATAAGCTTATATTTTTTTTGATGAAATATAAATTATTTAAATTATATCTGTCTCACTAATAATTTATTTTGTAATTAATATTTCTATATATATAAACTGATAAAATATTAAAATAAAAATTTAAAATTATACTGAATAAAAATTAAAATGAGATTTATGATTTATTGTTAATGTATACCGGTTTAATGGTTTTGAGATTTAAAATTTATTAAAATGTGAATACAATATTTAGTTATAATATTATTAATAATCATACATCATATAAATTCAATATAAACAATTTTATTGATAGTTATTATAATAATGATCAAAAATTAAATTAATAACTATAAATAATTAGATAGATATTCATTAAAAAATATTTACAAAACCCAAATTGATTCAAAATTAAATTTAAATATATTACTGAATAATAAATTTTAATTTTTAAATTTTACTTCTTTTATAAGCATATATATATTTTTGATTAAAAATAAATTATTTAAAATATATTTGTCTTACTCATAATTTATTTTGTAATAAATATTTCTATAAAAATAAACTAATAAATAATTAAATGAATATTTAAAATTATAATAAAAAGAAATAAAAATTAGATTTATTAATTATTATGTATTATATAGTGGTTTGATGGTTTATGTATTTAGGTATTACAGGATTTAGGAGTATATTGATTTAATTGTGAATGCATTTAGTGGTTTATAGGTTTTATTTAAAAAATAAAATAACAAAAAATTTATTTTTATTATTTTTTTGATATTTTCATAGGTTATAACCTTTGAAAATATAATTATTTTTAAATTTGTTTCAAAAGCGAATTCAAAATTTAGGTATAATAATCATTATTTTTATATATCATATAAATTCAATATAAACAATTTTAGTGATAAATATTGTAATAATGTTCAAAAAATAAATTAATAATCTATTATTAATAAGATAGATTTCAATTAAAATATAATTACAAAACATAAAATGATTCATAAGCAAACCAAAATATATTACTATATAATACTTTTTTGTTTTGTAATTTTTTTTTATTTTAAAAAGTTTATTTTATTTTTTTGATTAAAAATAATTTACATAAATTATATTTGTCTAACTCATAATTTATTTTTTAATTAATAGTTATATAAAAATAAATTAATAATTAAAATAAATATTTAAAATTATAATGAAAAAAAATGAGATTTATTATTTATTATTTAGGGATACTGGTATAATTTAAATTAGATCAGTCTCACTAATAATTTAATTTGTAATTAATATTTCTATAAAAATAAATTGATAAGTAATTAA
The DNA here is from genome assembly GCA_029783825.1 of Sapria himalayana. NCBI lineage: Eukaryota > Viridiplantae > Streptophyta > Magnoliopsida > Malpighiales > Rafflesiaceae > Sapria > Sapria himalayana. The sequence continues at coordinate 9,528 of JAREIK010000018.1, forward strand.
AATAAAAATTTAAAATTATAGTGAATAAAAATTAAAATGAGATTTAAGATTTATTGCTATTGTATACCAGTTTAATAGTTTAAATATTTATAGGTTTTGCCGTTAGGAGTTTAGCGATTTATATTTTTAGGCTTTTAGTGGTTTATAGGTTTTATATAAAAAAATAAAATAACAAAAAAATATTCTATAATTTATTATCATTTTCATAGTTTATAACCTTTGAAAAAATAATAATATTTGCAATTTTTTGAAATGTGAATACAATATAAAGTTTTAATAATATTAAAAATTATATATCATATAAATTCAATATAAACAATTTTATTGATAGATAATATAATAATGATCAAAAATTAAATTAATAAACTATTAATAAAAAGCTAGATATTAATTAAAAAATATTTACGAAACCCAAATTGATTGAAAATTATAGTAAAATATATTACTGGATAATAATTTTTAATTTTTTAATTTTTACTTCTTTTAGAATCGTATATTCTTTTTTATTAAAAATAAATTAATTTAATTATATTTCTCACACTCATACTTTATTTTGTAATAAATATTTCAATAAAAATAAACTAATAAATAATTAAAATGAATATTTAAAATTATAATAAATAGAAATAAATATTAGATTTATTAATTATTATTTCGTATATAGCAGTTTAATGGTTTATGTATTTAAGCATTATGGTGTTTCGGAGTTTACTGATTTAACTATGTATGTATTTAGTGTTTTATAGATTTTATTTAAGCAAAAAAAATAAAAAAAAATAATTTTTATTTTTTTTTGATATTTTCAAATTTATAACCTTTGAAAATAAAATAATTTTTAATTTTTTTTCAAAAGTGTATAAATATTTATTTATAATAATCATAATAATTATATATCATATAAATTCAATATAAACAATTTTATTGATAGATATTCTAATAATTATCAAAAATTAAATTAAAAATCTATTATGAATAAGATTAATTTTACTTAAAATATAATATCAAAACCTAAAATGATTCAAAAGCAAAGCAAAATATATTACTTAAATAATAATTATTTGTTTTTAAATTGTTTTCTTTTTATAAGCTTATCTATTTTTTGATGAAGAATAATTTTTATAAATTATATTTTTAACTCATAATTTATTTTATAATTAATATATATATATATAAATAAAAAACTAAACAATCAAAATGAATTTTTTAAATTAAAATAAAAACAAATAAAAATGAGATTTATTAATTATTATTTAGGGGTTACCCGTTTAAAGGATTATCTATATAGGGTTATCAGGATTTTGTAGTTTAGTGATTTAAGTGTTTAGGCATTTAGTGATATATAGGTATTATTTAAATAATAAAATAAAAAAAATATTTTTTTTGTTTTTTCACATGTTCAAAGTTTATAATCTTTGAAAATATAATAATTTTAAAATTTTTTTCATAAGTAAATACAATATTTAGTTATAATAATAATTAAATTTATATATCATATAAATTAAATATAAATATATTTATTGATAAATCTTTTAATAATGATCAAAAAATAAATTAATAATCTATTATTAATAAGGTAGATATCAATTAAAATATAATTACAAAACCTAAAATGATTTAGAAATAAAGTAAAATATATTACTATATAATAATTTATTGTTTTTAATTTTTTTCTTCTTTTAATAAGTTTATCTATATTTTTTTTGTTGAAAAATAATTTATATAAATTATATATTTCTAACTTATAATTTATTTTGTATTTAATATTTATATAACAATAAACATATAAATAATTAAAATGAATATTTAAAATTATAATGAAAAAAATAAAAATGAGATTTATTAATTATTATTTAGGATATAATTATTTAAAAAAGTATTTAGGATTTTCAAGATTTAAAAGTTATTGATTTAAGTAATTATGCATTTAATGGTTTATAGCTATAATTTAAACAATGAAATAACAAAAATTTTTTTTTTGATATTTTTTCAAAATTTAAAATGTCATAACATTTGAAAATATAATAATTTTAAAATTTTTTAAAAATGTGAATATAATATTTAGTAATAATAATTATTATAACTATATATAATATAAAATAAATATAAACAATTTTATTAATAAATATTATATCAATTATCAAAAAATAAATTAATAAACTATTATTAATATGATAGATATAAATTAAAATATAATTAAAAAAACTAAAATGATTCAAAATCAAAGTAAAATTCGCTGTATATGTAATTTGTTTTTACTTAATAATCTGTTTTAATATTTTAATGTAAGTGCTGGAAAGGAAATATTAAAAGCTCGGGGATGCAGCAGTAGCACAATAACAGAGGTCTAGCTGTCCGGTCAGCGGGTCGAAATTTTTGGAGCAGTACCTGACCCCTTCCATGATCTGACCCGCTTCGGTTAAATGAACCGGATGTTTAATTTTCATATAAAATGATTTGTAATTTATTTTTCGGGTGGCTATTTTTTGACCTGTTTGAATTGTTCATCATCCCTCTCCTCTCTCTGCGTGATTTCACGACTGCTGCATGCTGTATACTGTAAGACATTCTGTTTCTTGGGTTTAATCTGTAACGCATAAGCATTTTCTGGTGGAGGTAGCTAGTCGTACTGAGTGACTAGCGAACCACGTTATTTCCTGTGTTGATTTCTCATTTTTGATTATGTCGTGGATGCTGTTGGTTTGGGATATATATATTGCTTGTTTTCTGTGTTTCTGTTTTTTTCTGTTTCTTAATCTCACTACTCGTGGAAGCGCAATTACCCAACAATTGGTATCAGAGCTTGGTTTGGGATTTTTCGAGCAATTGTGCATTTAGGGTTTGAGATTAGTCTGTATAAACAAATTTCTGTTGAAATGGCTGGAACCCTAAACACCACAATTGAGAAATTCAACGGCATAAATGGGTCTAGTATGTGGCAGATTAAAATGCGAACGCATTTGAAAAATTCGATATTTGGAGTCCTCTGGTTCAAGGCTTCGGTGCACACACTGCTGCTGCTCTTGGAATAACCGAGGCTGAGGCTTGGAGATGTGAAGAGAAAGCACACTCCACCATTCTGTTGATCTTATCGGATGAAGTCATTGCTGAGGCAGTAGATGAGGAATCGGCTGCAGGACTGTGGCTCAAGCTTGAGTCTTTGTACATGACTAAATCATTGACGAACAAGCTTTTGTTGAAGAGAAGGCTATTCACACTGAGGATGCAAGAGGGAACCTCTTTGAAGAAGCATCTGGATGACTTGAACAGCATCCTCATGGAACTTAAATGGGTGGATGCTAAGGTGGATGATGAGGATGCTGCACTTCTACTCTTGGTTTCTCTTCCTCCTTCCTATGAAAATTTTGTTGAATCTCTCATTGTGGGGAAAGAGGAGATCACACTAGAGGATGTTCGGGCTGCCCTACACTTCTGAGAGATGAGGTAGAAGGCTGCGGTTGAAAGACTTGAACAACATCCTGCTGGATTGGTGGTGACAAACAGGAGGCCACAACCTGTTCCATTCAAGAAGAAGGGAAATAAGATTCAGAAGATGTCAAAGGAGGGTGACATTTGTCACTATTGTATACAGAAAGGGCATTGGAAAACTGAGTACCCGAAGAAGAGAGCAAGGTTGGAACAGCAAGGTCAACCTAACCCCCCACCTGCTGCTGTTGTGACTTTTGATGATCTGGATGATGGAGAAGACCTTGTGTTGGTAATCTCCACAACGATCGCAAGATCAGATTCTTGGATTCTGGATACTGGTGCTTCCTTCCATATAAGCACTCACTTGGAGTGGTTCAACAAATATGACAAGAAGGAAGATGGCCATGCTGTGGTGGTCAACAGCCAACCATGTAAGGTGGTTGGAATCGGCACAGTCAGACTAAGAACTTGGGATGGCCGAATTGTCTCACTTTCAAATGTGAGATATGTCCCTGAGATGACAATGAATCTCATTTTTCTCGGTGTTCTGGATGATCAAGAATATTCATTTAGTGGTAGAGAGGGAACATTGAATGTTCACCGAGGAAATGATGTTGTACTGAAGGGGCAGAAAACTGGAACGCTATACACACTGATAGGTTCCACAGTGACAGGGGCTATTGCTGTCACATCCGGAGAGCCAGCATCTGAAGACAAAGCTGAACTTACCAGACTATGGCATATGCGGCTCGCACATATGGGAGAGAAAGGTATGAAAATTCTCTCTGATCTTAATCTTCTTGTTGGTCATAGAGTCAGTAAATTAAATTTTTGTGATCATTGTGTTTTTGGTAAAAAACATAGAACTAAGTTCGGTAAAGCCATACACTACACAAACAGTATTTTGGATTATATCCATGCTGGCTGTTGGGGTCCTTCTATAGTCACATCTTTCGGGGGTGCTCGTTTTTATTTATGTTTAGTTGATGATTACTCCAGGATGTCCTGGGTATTCATGATGAAACATAAATCCGAGACTTTTATAAAGTTTAAGTAGTGGGTTAGCTTAGTAGAAAATCAAACACAACAGAAGGTTAAACTGTTACGAACAGATAATGGTCTAGAATTCTGTTCGTCAGAATTTGAGGAATTCTGTAAGGACAAAGGTATTGCGAGACACAAAACTGTTAGGGACACTCCTCAGCAAAATGGCATTACTGAAAGAATAAACCAAACTCTTCTAGAGAGAACTAGATGTATGCTCTCTCAATCAGGCTTAGGCAAAGAGTTTTGGGCTGAAGCTGTTAATACAGCATGCCATCTGATAAACAGATCGCCACATAGTTGAATTAACTTTAAAATTCCATTTGAAGTGTGGACTAGTAAACCTGCAGATTATTCCAATCTGAAGGTGTTGGGTGTATTGCCTATTATCATGTAAATGATGGTAAGCTTGAACCTCGAGCACGCAAGGGAATATTTGTTGGTTATGGTGATTGAGTCAAAGGATTCCGTATCTGGTCACCATCTGAAAAGAGAGTTATACTCACTAGGAGTGTTACCTTCGATGAGAGTGTCATTCTGAAACAAGTACCTAGTCCTATTCAGTTACCTGATGTTCCTCAAGTTGAACTTAAGGTGGAGCTAAAATCTGAATATGTAGCTCCAGGAAGGATGCCTGTTGTTTCTAGACAAACGATAGCTAATCATGAAAATGATGCTAAATCTGTTATTGAACCTGATCCTGAAACTGCACCTGAAGAGTCTATTCCCTACTGTATTGCAAGGGATAGAAAAAGGAGGGTGAACGCACGTCCTCCTCTGAGATTCGGCTTTGATGAATTTGTAGGGTTTGCCCTACAATTGCCGAAGATATTGACATTCCTGAACCATCCTCCTTCAGGAATGCTATTAATTGTCCTTAGTCTGAGTCATGGTTGGTTGCCATGAATGAAGAAATTGAATCTCTTCATAAGAATGGTACCTGGATCATTGTACCTAAACCAAATGGAAGAAAAATAGTGTCTTGCAAATGGATTTTCAAGAAGAAAGAAGATGCCTCAATTGCTGGTGGTTTAAAGTTTAAGGCACGTCTAGTTACAAGAGGGTTCAGTCAGAAAGAGGGTGTTGACTACAATGAGATATTCTCTCCTGTAGTTAGACATACCTCAATAAGAGTGCTTCTAGCATTAGTATCACATCAGAATCTTGAACTTGAGCAACTAGATGTCAAAACTGCTTTTCTTCATGGAGATCTCGATGAAGAGATCTCCATGAGCCAGCTTGAGGGTTTTGAGGTATCTGCTGTATATGTAATTTGTTTTTACTTAATAATCTATTTTAATATTTTTGGAGCAGAGCCTGGCCCGGTCCATGATCCGACCCGCTTCGGTTAAATGAATCGGCTGTTTATTTTCTGTATAAAAACATTTTTATTTATTTTTTGGGAAGCTGGGTTTTGACCTGGTTGAACTGTTTATCTTCGTTCTCCTCTCTCTCTGCGTGATTTCATGACTGCCGAATGCTGCATACTATAAGACATACTATTCTTGGTTTTAATCTGTAACGCATAAACATTTTCTGGTGGTGGTAGCTAGTCGTACTGAGCGACTAGCAAACCACGTTATTTGCTGTGTTGATTTCTCATTTTGATTCTGTCATGAATGTTTGTAAATTGGGATATATATTGCTTGTTTCTAGGTTGTTTCTGTGTTTTCTATTCTTAATCTCACTACCCGTGGAAGCGCAATTGCCCAACAGTATCAGGCAAGGAAACCCATGTGTGCAAGCTTCTGAAGTCCCTTTATGGACTTAAGCAGTCTCCCCGTCAGTGATACAAGAGATTTGACTGTTTCATGACTAGTCATGAATACAGTAGGTGTGACCATGACTGCTGTGTTTATTTCAAAAGGCACAAGGATGAGTCATATATCTACTTGCTATTGTATGTAGATGATATGCTTATTGCTGCCAGAAATAAATCTGATATTCAGGAACTGAAAGATCTCCTCAGTTCTGAATTTGATATGAAAGATCTTGGAGGAGCAAATCAAATTTTAGGTATAGAAATATTCAGAGATAGAATTAAAAGAAAATGGTTTCTTTCACAGAAATGATATATTCAGAAACTTCTATCTAGATTTGGAATGGCTTCTTGTAAGCCTCTGTCCACACCATTTTCTTCTAACCTCCATCTAACATTAGAATATTGTCCTCAATCTGAATCTGATAAGAAACAAATGTCTAAGATTCCTTATTCTAGTGCTGTCGGGAGCCTCATGTATCTTATGGTGTGCACCCGACCTGATATTGCTCATGTAGTAAGTGTAGTGAGTAGGTTTATGATAACCCCTGGTCAAGAGCACTGGAAAGCTGTTAAGATGATACTTAGGTACCTCAAGGGGACTTCTGATGTTGGTCTGATATTTGGTAATGAATCTGAACTCTTGCTGGCAGGATATTCTGATTCTGACTATGCAGGAGATGTTGATAGTAGATGGTCTATGATTGGTTATGTCTTCAATGTATGTGGTTCTGTAGTTAGCTGGAAAGCCACACTGTAATCTTCTATTACTTTATCTTCTACTGAAGCAGAGTATATGGCTCTGACTGAAGCTGCGAAGGAAGGGATATGTCTGAAAGGTTTTCTCAAGGACCTTGGTCTTTATGAAGAGGTTGCAACAGTCTTCTATGACAACCTCAGTGCTATTTGTTTAGCAAAAGACCAAGTGCACCATGAGAGAACAAAGCACATTGATGTGCGATATCATTTCCTTCGATCTGAGAATAGGGTACAAGTAAAGAATATTGCAACTTCTGATAATCCAGCTGACATGTTTACTAAATCTGTTACTCTGAATAAGTTAAGACACTGTCTTGACTTACTGAATATATCAAATCAGATGTAGTCTTTTTGGACTAACGTTTATAGAGAGTGTCTCTCTATCTGCATGCAAAACAAATTAAGGTGGAGATTGATGTATATGTAATTTGTTTTTATTTAATAATCTGTTTTAATATTTTCATGTAAGTGCAGGAAAGGAAATATTAAAAGCCCGGGGATACAGCAGTAGCACAATAACAGAGGTCCCGCTGTCCGGTCAGCGGGCCGAAATTTTTGGAGCAGAGCCTGACCCATTCCATGATCTGACCCGCTTCGGTTAAATGAACCGGATGTTTATTTTTCATATAAAACGATTTGTAATTTATTTTTTGGGTGGCTGTTTTTTGACCTGTTTGAACTGTTCATCATCCCTCTCCTCTCTCTGCGCGATTTCGTGACTGCTGCATGCTGCATACTGTAAGATGTTCTATTTTCTTGGTTTTAATCTATAATGCATAAGCATTTTCTGGTGGATGTAGCTAGTCGTACTGAGTGACGAGCGAACCATGTTATTTCCTATTTTGATTTCTCGTTTTTGATTCTGTCGTGGATGTTGTTGGATTGGGATATATATATATTGCTTGTTTTCTGTGTTTCTATTGTTTTCTGTTTTTAATCTCACTACCCGTGGAAGCGCAATTACCCAACAGAAGGTTTAAGTATTTATAAATAATATATAAATATCTATCAATAAATAATAGTTTATTAATTTATTTTTTGATCATTATTATATTTATATTTATATTTAGTTTATTAATATCTATCAATAAAATTGTTAATTTTTAATTTACATGATATATAATTATTAAGTTTATTATATCTAAATATTGTATTCACATTTGAAAAAAAATTTAAAAATTATTATATTTATAAAGGTTATAAAATTCAAAATTGATAAAAAATTTGATAAATAATTTTTTTGTTATTTCATTATTTAAATAAAACATATAAACTACTAAATGCCTAAACACTTAAATCACTAAACTCCTAAATACTTAAACCATTAAACCGGTATTCCCTAAATAATTAATCATAAATCTCATTTTTATTTGTATTCATTATGATATTAATATTCATTTTATTTATTTATTAGTTTATTTTTATAGAAATATTAATTTCAAAATAAAATTATGAATGAGACAAATATAATTTAAATAATTTATCTTCATCAAAAAAATTTATAAGCTTATAAAAAGAATCAAAAATTTAAAAATAAAAAATTATTATTTAGTAATATATTTTACTTTGATTTTGAATCATTTTAGGTTTTGCAAATATATTTTAATTAATATCTATCTTATTAATAATAGTTTATTAATCTATTTTATGATCGGTATTATAATATCGATCAATAAAATTATTTATATTGAATTTACATGATATTTAATTTTTATGATTATTATAATTAAATATTGTATTAACATTTGAAAAAAATTAAAAATTATAATATTTTCAATGGTTATAACCTTGAAAATGAGAAAAAATCATAAAAATAATTTTTTTGTTATTTAAATATTTAAATAAAACCTATAAACCACAAAATACCTAAATGCTTAAATTATTAAACTACTAAACCCTGATACTGTTGCACCACACACACATAGCGACGGACCACAGTACACACGTGCACATATTCTTGTCCATTTTGGTGTAGCATTCAGAGGGGCCAGCAAGTTTTGGAAGCAGCCATAAGTATGGGCCACCGGCTTGTAGAGGGCCCCACTAGCAAGCCAGGATGTTAACATTCAGACAACTGATGAGACCGAGCAAAGTGGTCGGGAGTAAACCCAGGAGTAGCTAGATGTGGGTCCCACTAGCACTATCAGGCAGCCTAGAGGGCCACCCAACCGTCGCCCAGCAGGAGTAGCGGGTAATCCATGATTAATTCGAGAGGCGCAAAATCCGAAGCATCACCAAGCAGGCCCAGTAAGCAATGGAGTCCAGACTAGCCATACGGGAGTGAAAGATTCAAACTTGTAGTTTATGTTTGTAGTCTTATTTATATTTTGGACTTTGTATGCACCATGTACTTGTAGAGACGAATCATGACACACACACACACACACAATCTTGTCTGTTCTCTATGTAGCATGCAATGAGGGCAATTGGACCCATGAGTATCTCAAAGTGGGGCCCACTAATGCATTTTGTAAATTCACATTAGGCAATGCTACATTCCCGGGAGCATAAGAGTGATCTTTATAGCCTTTTGTAATTTTAATTGTAGTCTAGCTTGGTTTTACGCGTAGATAATTAGACTATGTAATGGACCTCATCACACATGCACACCGATGGATGCATATTTTTTGATATTTTGTCCGTGAAAGATACAGCCACTTCTTGGAGCTCGACGAGGAAGCATTCTAACCCAAGATATACTCTTTTGAGGATCATTGCAGCAAAATAAAGTGGAATTCAGAGGTGAGAATGAATTGACAAAGTGCCGTAGATATGGATTTGTGGATTTATGGGTATTTAGTTTTACATCTATTCCATTGAATAGCAATGACATAGGCAAACGCTTGATGCTGCATGTCACACACATGCACAATCTTATATTTGCATAGTTTTAATATGGTGCATCATTCAGGTTCCTCCAATAGGGTTGGAAAAATCCGAATGAAAAGGATGCAGTGCGCAAAATGACTCAATGCCACCTCTGAAGTCCGGGAATGCCAGGTGATTTTAGTTGTATTCGTACGCTTGGAATTATTAGGCATTATGTTTTTTTATGTATTTTATGCATAGAATCATTAAGGTGCATAGGATTTGGTGGGCCTGGCCTAAATTAGTCAGCTTTTTAGTCTCTTGTAAGTTGTGTGCCTAAATGATAAATAAAGTATGTATTTTCCAAAAAAAAAACAAAAAAATAAATCATAAACCCTAAACTTTAAATCCTAAACCTTAAACCATAAACTATATCCCTAACCGATAAATCCTAAATCCTAAATCTTGTGTTTTGCACTTTTATAATCAAATGACTATGTGTTAAATTTAAATTGAAATTCACAACGTTTAGGAATGTCACAGATTTATCTTTTTGTATATGTAACAAAAAGTTTTGACTCAAGGGGTGAATTATGGATTCAATCTCTTTTTTGCTTTAGATTATTCTAGCATTAGCAATGGTCATGATTGTATATTTTGTCTCTAGAACACAAAATCATATTGATAAGAATATGCCATAACTTGTGTCTCTCTGTTGAACATATTGTTATGGCTTTAAGACTGATCTTGAATACATATTTAATCACTATAATACTGGGTCACAGTATTGGATATGACCATAGCTTGTGCATTTTATCTTTATGCAAATTCATTGCACTAGGAATGATTGTAATTTGGACATTCCTCAAGAGCAAAAGTCATGACTCTAGAAATAGTTAAAGCTCAAGTACTACTCTTTATAACTTTCTATAGCTAAAATTCTTGGGATTGGAAATATCACTATGACTTTTTCCTTTGATTTGTGACCTCAAGTGTCAATTTGCAAGACTAATATTTTGAGCAATGATTAAAACCTTTTATACATTTGAATATGATTCATTTACACCTTTTTGAGTATTGAGAGCTTGTATACATAACTCATTTAATATAAAAAGAAAGAAATGATACTTTTCATATCCATGAGGATATGAAAAAAGGCTTAGACATGCCAATAAAATAAATTTTTTGATTCTTGATTTAAAGAGAGCCCATACTTATTGCCCTGCTCAAACCACCCTAGGGCTAGTTTGTTCTAATAGGCTATATGGTGGTTATTTTTTTAGAGGTGAACTATGTTTTTAAAAAATTGCTTTGAGTGTGTGTATGAGTTATATTTTAGAAGAAATTACAATAATCAATATAAATAGCATCCTCAACAACTAGCTATTTCAACACATAGGGGTGCAACTTTGGTTTAGTCTGTTAGAATACATGAGTCAAATTACCTTTGTTAGCCCATTGTTTCAACATCAAATATGATGAGACATAATAGAGATAAAGTAAAAGCTCTGATTATTTTGGTTAGAGATTTAGCAATCATTCTAGAGTTGATAGAGGAACAATATAAATTAATTTAATTACTCAGTATAATTTTAATTTTTATTTTAATTATTTATCAGTTTATATTTATAGAAATATTAATTACAAAATAAATTATTAGTGAGACAGATCTAATTTAAATTAAATCGGTATATCCTAAATAATAATGAATAAATCTCATTTTTTTTTCATTTTAATTTTAAATATTCAAATTTAATTATTTATTTGTTTATTTTTATATAAATATTAATTACAAAATAAATTATGAGTTACACAAATATAATTTATATAAATTATTTTTCATCAAAATAATATAGATAAACTTTTTAAAAGAAAAAAAAAATTTCAAAACAAAAAATTATTATATAGTAATATATTTTGCTTTGCTTCTGAATTATTTTAGGTTTTGTAATTATATTATAATTGATATCCATCTTATTAATAATAGAATATTAATTTATTTTTTGATCATTATTAGAATATTTATCAATTAAATAGTTTATATTGAATTTATATGATATATAAATATAATGATTATTATAACTAAATATTGAATTCACTTTTGAAAAAAATTTAAATAATTTTATATTATCTATGGTTATAACCTTTGAAAATATCAAAAAATAATAAAAATAAATTTTTTGTTTTTTTATTTTTTAAATAAAACCTATAAACTACTAAATACATACACAGTTAAATAAGTAAATTCCTAGAACCCGTAATGCCTAAATACAGTAACCATTAAACCGATATATAATACATAATAAATAATAAGTCTAATTTTTATTTCTATTTATTATAATTTTAAATATTCATTTTAATTATTTATTAGTTTATTTTTATAGAAATATTTATTACAAAATAAATTATGAGTGCGACATATATCATTTAAATAATTTATTTTTAATGGAATAATATATATATATGCATATAAAAGAAGTAAAAATTTAAAATTTTTAAATTATTATCAATTAATATATTTTACTTTAATTTTGAATCAATTTGGGTTTTGTAAATATTTTTTAATTAATTTTAATCTTTTTATTAATAGTTTATTAATTTAATTTTTGATCATTATTATAATATTTATCAATAAAATTGTTTATATTGAATTTATATGATATATAATTATAAATATTATTATAACTAAAAAATTAGATTTACATTTAAAAAAATTTTAAATATTATTATATTTTCAAAGGTTATAACCTATGAAAATGAGAAAAAATTATAAACTTTTTTTTATTATTTTATTGTTTAAATAAATCCTAAAAACCACTAAATGCCTAAAAACATAAATCGCTAAATTTTTAAATGACAAAACATCTAAATACTTAAACCATTAAACTAGTATACATTAAATTTTTTTTATTCGTATAAATACTTATTAGTGAGAGATATAAATAAAATTAAACTGGTATACCCTAAATAATAATTAATAAATCTCATTTTTTTTTCATTATAATTTTAAATATTCATTTTAATTATTTATTTGTTTATTTTTATATAAATACTAATTACAAAATAAATTATGAGACAGATATATAAATATTATAACTAAATATTAGTGAGACAGATATATAATTACTTATTAGTGAGATAGGTATACCCTAAAAACATATAAATACTTATCAGTGAGACAGATATATAATAATTAAGAATATTATAACTAAATATTATATTAACATTTAAAAAAAATAAAAATTATTATATTTTCGAAGGTTATAACCTTCAAAAATTAAAAAAAATCAAAAAATTTGATTTTTTATTTTTTTATTGTTTAAATAAAAACTATAAATCACTAAAGTCCTAAACACATAAATCACTAAATCCCAAAACACCTAAATACTTAAACCATTAAACTAGTATATCCTAAATAATAAATAATAAAAATTTTAATTTTATTTGTATTCATTATAATTTTAAATATTCATTTTAATTATTTATTAGTTTATTTTTATAGAATTATAAATTAAAAATAAATTATGTGGAAGACAAATATAATTTAAATAATTTACTTTTAATAACAAAAAATATAAACTTATAAAAAGAAGCAAAACATCAAAAAAATTATTATTTACTATTATATTTTACTATGATTTTGAATAAATTTATGTTTTGCAAATATATTTTAAAAAATATCTATCTTATTAATAATAGTTTATTTATTTATTTTTTGATCATTAATATAATATCTATCAATATTATTGTTTATATTGAATTAACATGATATATATATCATGTTAATTCAATATAAACAATAATATTGATAGATATTATATTAATGATCAAAAAATAAATAAATAAACTATTATTAATAAGATAGATATTTTTTAAAATATATTTGCAAAACATAAATTTATTCAAAATCATAGTAAAATATAATAGTAAATAATAATTTTTTTGATGTTTTGCTTCTTTTATAAGTTTATATTTTTGTTATTAAAAGTAAATTATTTAAATTATATTTGTCTTCCACATAATTTATTTTTAATTTATAATTCTATAAAAATAAACTAATAAATAATTAAAATGAATATTTAAAATTATAATGAATACAAATAAAATTAAAATTTTTATTATTTATTATTTAGGATATACTAGTTTAATGGTTTAAGTATTTAGGTGTTTTGGGATTTAGTGATTTATGTGTTTAGGACTTTAGTGATTTATAGTTTTTATTTAAACAATAAAAAAATAAAAAATCAAATTTTTTGATTTTTTTTTAATTTTTGAAGGATATAACCTTCGAAAATATAATAATTTTTATTTTTTTTAAATGTTAATATAATATTTAGTTATAATATTCTTAATTATTATATATCTGTCTCACTGATAAGTATTTATATGTTTTTAGGGTATACCTATCTCACTAATAAGTAATTATATATCTGTCTCTCTAATATTTAGTTATAATATTTATATACCTGTCTCATAATTTATTTTGTAATTAGTATTTATATAAAAATAAACAAATAAATAATTAAAATGAATATTTAAAATTATAATGAAAAAAAAATGAGATTTATTAATTATTATTTAGGGTATACCAGTTTAATTTTATTTATATCTCTCACTAATAAGTATTTATACGAATAAAAAAAATTTAATGTATACTAGTTTAATGGTTTAAGTATTTAGATGTTTTGTCATTTAAAAATTTAGCGATTTATGTTTTTAGGCATTTAGTGGTTTTTAGGATTTATTTAAACAATAAAATAATAAAAAAAAGTTTATAATTTTTTCTCATTTTCATAGGTTATAACCTTTGAAAATATAATAATATTTAAAATTTTTTAAATGTAAGTCTAATTTTTTAGTTATAATAATATTTATAATTATATATCATATAAATTCAATATAAACAATTTTATTGATAAATATTATAATAATGATCAAAAATTAAATTAATAAACTATTAATAAAAAGATTAAATAATTAAAAAATATTTACAAACCCAAATTGATTCAAAATTAAAGTAAAATATATTAATTGATAATAATTTAAAAATTTTAAATTTTACTTCTTTTATATGCATATATATATTATTCCATTAAAAATAAATTATTTAAATGATATATGTCGCACTCATAATTTATTTTGTAATAAATATTATCTATAAAAATAAACTAATAAATAATTAAATGAATATTTAAAATTATAATAAATAGAAATAAAAATTAGACTTATTATTTATTATGTATTATATATCGGTTTAATGGTTACTGTATTTAGGCATTAGCGGTTCTAGGAATTTACTATTTAACTGTGTATGTATTTAGTAGTTTATAGGTTTTATTTAAAAAATAAAAAAACAAAAAATTTATTTTTATTATTTTTTGATATTTTCAAAGGTTATAACCATAGATAATATAAAATTATTTAAATTTTTTTCAAAAGTGAATTCAATATTTAGTTATAATAATCATTATATTTATATATCATATAAATTCAATATAAACTATTTAATTGATAAATATTCTAATAATGATCAAAAAATAAATTAATATTCTATTATTAATAAGATAGATATCAATTATAATATAATTACAAAACCTAAAATAATTCAGAAGCAAAGCAAAATATATTACTATATAATAATTTTTTGTTTTGAAATTTTTTTTTTCTTTTAAAAAAGTTTATCTATATTATTCTGATGAAAAATAATTTATATAAATTATATTTGTGTAACTCATAATTTATTTTGTAATAATATTTATATAAAAATAAACAAATAAATAATTAATTGAATATTTAAAATTAAAATGAAAAAAAAATGAGATTTACTTCTTATTATTTAGGATATACCAGTTTAATTTAAATTAGATCTGTCTCACTAATAATTTATTTTGTAATTAATATTTCTATAAATATAAACTGATAAATAATTAAAATAAAAATTAAAATTATACTGAGTAATTAAATTAATTTATATTGTTCCTCTATCAACTCTAGAATGATTGCTAAATCTCTAACCAAAATAATCAGAGCTTTTACTTTATCTCTATTATGTCTCATCATATTTGATGTTGAAACAATGGGCTAACAAAGGTAATTTGACTCATGTATTCTAATAGACTAAACCAAAGTTGCACCCCTATGTGTTGAAATAGCTAGTTGTTGAGGATGATATTTATATTGATTATTGTAATTTCTTCTAAAATATAACTCATACACACACTCAAAACAATTTTTTAAAAACATAGTTCACCTCTAAAAAAATAACCACCATATAGCCTATTAGAACAAACTAGCCCTAGGGTGGTTTGAGCAGGGCAAGAAGTATGGGCTCTCTTTAAATCAAGAATCAAAAAATTTATTTTATTGGCATGTCTAAGCCTTTTTTTTATATCCTCATGGATATGAAAAGTATCATTTCTTTCTTTTTATATTAAATGAGTTATGTATACAAGCTCTCAATACTCAAAAAGGTGTAAATGAATCATATTCAAATGTATAAAAGGTTTTAATCATTGCTCAAAATATTAGTCTTGCATATTGACACTTGAGGTCACAAATCAAAGGAAAAAGTCATAGTGATATTTCCAATCCCAAGAATTTTAGCTATAGAAAGTTATAAAGAGTAGTACTTGAGCTTTAACTATTTCTAGAGTCATGACTTTTGCTCTTGAGGAATGTCCAAATTACAATCATTCCTAGTGCAATAAATTTGCATAAAGATAAAATGCACAAGCTATGGTCATATCCAATACTGTGACCCAGTATTATAGTGATTAAATATGTATTCAAGATCAGTCTTAAAGCCATAACAATATGTTTCAACAGAGAGACACAAGTTATGGCATATTCTTATCAATATGATTTTGTGTTCTAGAGACAAAATATACAATCATGAACATTGCTAATGCTAGAATAATCTAAAGCAAAAAAGAGATTGAATCCATAATCTCACCCCTTGAGTCAAACTTTTTGTTACATATACAAAAGATAAATCTGTGACATTCCTAAACGTTGTGAATTTCAATTTAAATTTAACACATAGTCATTTGATTATAAAAGTGCAAAACACAAGATTAGGATTTAGGATTTATCGGTTAGGGATATAGTTTATGGTTTAAGGTTAGGATTTAAAGTTTAGGGTTTATGGATTTATTTTTTTGTTTTTTTTTTGGAAAATACATACTTTATTTATCATTTAGGCACACAACTTACAAGAGACTAAAAAGCTGACTAATTTAGGCCGGCCCACCAAATCCTATGCACCTTAATGATTCTATGCATAAAATACATAAAAAAACATAATGCCTAATAATTCCAAGCGTATGAATACAACTAAAATCACCTGGCATTCCCGGACTTCAGAGGTGGCATTGAGTCATTTTGCGCACTGCATCCTTTTCATTCGGATTTTTCCAACCCTATTGGAGGAACCTGAATGATGCACCATATTAAAACTATGCAAATATAAGATTGTGGATGTGTGTGACATGCAGCATCAAGCGTTTGCCTCTGTCATTGCTATTCAATGGAATAGATGTAAAACTAAATACCCATAAATCCACAAATCCATATCTACGGCACTTTGTCAATTCATTCTCACCTCTGAATTCCACTTATTTTGCTGCAATGATCCTCAAAAGAGTATATCTTGGGTTAGAATGCTTCATCGTCGAGCTCCAAGAAGTGGCTGTATCTTTCACGGACAAAATATCAAAAAATATGCATCCATCGGTGTGCATGTGTGATGATGTCCATTACATAGTCTAATTATCTACGCGTAAAACCAAGCTAGACTACAATTAAAATTACAAAAGGCTATAAAGATCACTCTTATGCTCCCGGGAATGTAGCATTGTCTAATGTGAATTTACAAAATGCATTAGTGGGCCCCACTTTGAGATACTCATGGGTCCAATTGCCCTCATTGCATGCTACATAGAGAACAGACAAGATTGTGTGTGTGTGTGTGTGTCATGATTCATCTCTACAAGTACATGGTGCATACAAAGTCCAAAATATAAATAAGACTACAAACATAAACTACAAGTTTGAATCTTTAACTCCCGTATGGCTAGTCTGGACTCCATTGCTTACTGGGCCTGCTTGGTGATGCTTCGGATTTTGCGTCTCTTGAATTAATCATGGATTACCCGCTACTCCTGCTGGGCGACGGTTGGGTGGCCCTCTAGGCTGCCTGATAGTGCTAGTGGGACCCACATCTAGCTACTCCTGGGTTTACTCCCGACAACTTTGCTCGGTCTCATCAGTTGTCTGAATGTTAACATCCTGGCTTGCTAGTGGGGCCCTCTACAAGCCGGTGGCCCATACTTATGGCTGCTTCCAAAACTTGCTGGCCCCTCTGAATGCTACACCAAAATGGACAAGAATATGTGCACGTGTGTACTGTGGTCCGTCGCTATGTGTGTGTGGTGCAACAGTATCAGGGTTTAGTAGTTTAATAATTTAAGCATTTAGGTATTTGTGGTTTATAGGTTTTATTTAAATATTTAAATAACAAAAAAATTATTTTTATGATTTTTTCTCATTTTCAAGGTTATAACCATTGAAAATATTATAATTTTTAATTTTTTTCAAATGTTAATACAATATTAATTATAATAATCATAAAATTAAATATCATGTAAATTCAATATAAATAATTTTATTGATCGATATTATAATACCGATCATAAAATAGATTAATAAACTATTATTAATAAGATAGATATTAATTAAAATTATTTGCAAAACCTAAAATGATTCAAAATCAAAGTAAAATATATTACTAAATAATAATTTTTATTTTTAAATTTTTGATTCTTTTTATAAGCTTATAAATTTTTTTGATGAAGATAAATTATTTAAATTATATTTGTCTCATTCATAATTTTATTTTGAAATTAATATTTCTATAAAAATAAACTAATAAATAATAAAATGAATATTAATATCATAATGAATACAAATAAAAATGAGATTTATGATTAATTATTTAGGGAATACCGGTTTAATGGTTTAAGTATTTAGGAGTTTAGTGATTTAAGTGTTTAGGCATTTAGTAGTTTATATGTTTTATTTAAATAATGAAATAACAAAAAAATTATTTTTCAAATTTTTTATCAATTTTGAATTTTATAACCTTTATAAATATAATAATTTTTAAATTTTTTTCAAATGTGAATACAATATTTAGATATAATAAACTTAATAATTATATATCATGTAAATTAAAAATTAACAATTTTATTGATAGATATTAATAAACTAAATATAAATATAAATATAATAATGATCAAAAAATAAATTAATAAACTATTATTTATTGATAGATATTTATATATTATTTATAAATACTTAAACCTTCTGTTGGGTAATTGCGCTTCCACGGGTAGTGAGATTAAAACAGAAAACAATAGAAACACAGAAAACAAGCAATATATATATATCCCAATCCAACAACATCCACGACAGAATCAAAAACGAGAAATCAAAATAGGAAATAACATGGTTCGCTCGTCACTCAGTACGACTAGCTACATCCACCAGAAATGCTTATGCATTATAGATTAAAACCAAGAAAACTAGAAGCATCTTACAGTATGCAGCATGCAGCAGTCACGAATCGCGCAGAGAGAGGAGAGGGATGATGAACAGTTCAAAAAGATCAAAAAACAGCCACCAAAAAATAAATTACAAATCGTTTTATATGAAAAATAAACATCCGGTTCATTTAACCGAAGCGGTCAGATCATGGAAGGGGTCAGGCTCTGCTCCAAAATTCGGCCCGCTGACCGGACAGCGGGACCTCTGTTATTGTGCTACTGCTGTATCCCCGGGCTTTTAATATTTCCGTTCCTCACTTACAATGAAAATATTAAAACAGATTATTAAGTAAAAACAAATTACATATACAGCAATCTCCACCTTAATTTGTGTTTGCATGCAGATAGAGAGACCTCTCTATAAACGTTAGTCCAAAAAGACTACAATCTGATTTGATATATTCAGTAAGTCAAGACAGTGGTCTTGACTTAATTCAGAGTAACAGATTTAGTAAACATGTCAGCTGGATTATCAGAAGTTGCAATATTCTTTACTTGTACCCTATTCTCAGATCGAAGGAAATGATATCGCACATCAATGTGCTTTGTTCCTCTCATGGTGCATTTGGTCTTTTGCTAAACAAATAGCACTGAGGTGTGTCATAGAAGACTGTTGCAACCTCTCCATAAAGACCAAGGTCCTTGAGAAAACCTTTCAGGACATATCCCTTCCTTCGCAGCTTCAGTCCAGAGCCATATACTCTGCTTCAGTAGAAGATAAAGTAATAGAAGATTACAGTGTGGCTTTCCAGCTAACTACAGAACCACATACATTGAAGACATAACCAATCATAGACCGTCTACTATCAACATCTCCTACATAGTCAGAATCAGAATATCCTGCCAGCAAGAGTTCAGATTCATTACCAAATATCAGACCAACATCAGAAGTCCCCTTGAGGTACCTAAGTATCATCTTAAACAGCTTTCCAGTGCTCTTGACCAGGGGTTATCATAAACCTACTCACTACACTTACTACATGAGCAATATCAGGTCGGGTGCACACCATAAGATACATGAGGCTCCCGACAGCACTAGAATAAGGAATCTTAGACATTTGTTTCTTATCAGATTCAGATTGAGGACAATATTCTAATGTTAGATGGAGGTTAGAAGAAAATGGTGTGGACAGAGGCTTACAAGAAGCCATTCCAAATCTAGATAGAAGTTTCTGAATATATCATTTCTGTGAAAGAAACCATTTTCTTTTAATTCTATCTCTGAATATTTCTATACCTAAAATTTTATTTGCTCCTCCAAGATCTTTCATATCAAATTCAGAACTGAGGAGATCTTTCAATTCCTGAATATCAGATTTATTTCTGGCAGCAATAAGCATATCATCTACATACAATAGCAAGTAGATATATGACTCATCCTTGTGCCTTTGAAATAACACAAGCAGTCATGGTCACACCTACTGTATTCATGACTAGTCATGAAACAGTCAAATCTCTTGTATCACTGACGGGGAGACTACTTAAGTCCATAAAGGGACTTCAGAAGCTTGCACACATAGGTTTCCTTGCCTGATACTGTTGGGCAATTGCGCTTCCACGGGTAGTAAGATTAAGAATAGAAAACACAGAAACAACACAGAAACAAGCAATATATATCCCAATCCACAAACATTCATGACAGAATCAAATCGAGAAATCAACACAGCAAATAACGTGGTTTGCTAGTCGCTCAGTACGACTAGCTACCACCACCAGAAAATGTTTATGCGTTACAGATTAAAACCAAGAATAGTATGTCTTATAGTATGCAGCATTCGGCAGTCATGAAATCACGCAGAGAGAGAGGAGAACGAAGATAAACAGTTCAACCGGGTCAAAACCCAGCTTCCCGAAAAATAAATAAAAATGTTTTTATACAGAAAATAAACAGCCGGTTCATTTAACCGAAGCGGGTCGGATCATGGACCGGGCCAGGCTCTGCTCCAAAAATATTAAAATAGATTATTAAGTAAAAACAAATTACATATACAGCAGATACCTCAAAACCCTCAGGCTGGCTCATGGAGATCTCTTCATCGAGATCTCCATGAAGAAAAGTAGTTTTGACATCTAGTTGCTCAAGTTCAAGATTCTGATGTGATACTAATGCTAGAAGCACTCTTATTGAGGTATGTCTAACTACAGGAGAGAATATCTCATTGTAGTCAACACCCTCTTTCTGACTGAACCCTCTTGTAACTAGACGTGCCTTAAACTTAAACCACCAGCAATTGAGGCATCTTCTTTCTTCTTGAAAATCCATTTGCAAGACACTATTTTTCTTCCATTTGGTTTAGGTACAATGATCCAGGTACCATTCTTATGAAGAGATTCAATTTCTTCATTCATGGCAACCAACCATGACTCAGACTAAGGACAATTAATAGCATTCCTGAAGGAGGATGGTTCAGGAATGTCAATATCTTCAGTAATTGTAGGGCAAACCCTACAAATTCATCAAGCCGAATCTCAGAGAGGACGTG
>JAREIK010000018.1:35908-64189 GCA_029783825.1 Sapria himalayana
TAGTATAATAATCATTATATTTATATATCATCTAGATTTAATATAAACAATATTATTGATAAATATTCCATTAATGATCAAAAAATAAATTAATAATCTAATATTAATAAGATAGATATCAATTAAAATATAATTACAAAACATAAAATGATTCAAAAGCAAACCAAAATATATTACTATATAATAATTTTTTGTTTTGTAATTTTTTTTATTTTAAAAAGTTTATCTATATTTTTTTGTTAAAAAATAATTAACATAAATTATATTTGTATAACTCATAATTTATTTTTTAATTAATATTTATATAAAAATAAACAAAAAAATTATTAAAATGAATATTTAAAATTATAATGAAAAAAAAATGGGATTTATTATTTATTATTTAGGGTATACCGGTTTAATTTAAATTATATCTGTCTCACAAATAATTTATTTTGTAATTAATATTTTTATAAAAATAAACAGATAAATAATTAAAATAAAAATTTAAAATTATAATGAATAAAAATTAAAATGAGATTTATGATTTATTATTAATATATACCAATTTAATTATTTAAGTATTTAGAGGTTTTGTCGTATAGGTGTTTAGCGAGACATGTTTTTAGGCTTTTAGTGGTTTATAGGTTTTTTTTAACAATAAAATAACAAAAAAAAATTGTAATTTTTTGTCATTTTCATAGGTTATAACCTTTGAAAATATAATAATATTTAATATTTTTTGAAATGTGAATACAATATTTAGTTATAATAATTTTAATAATTATATATCTTATAAATTCAATATAAACAATTTTATTGATAGATATTATAATAATGATCAAAAATTAAATTAATAAACTATTAATAATAAGATATATATTAATTATAAAATATTTACAAAACATAAATTGATTCAAAATTAAAGTAAAAAATATTATTGGATAATAATTTTTAATTTTTAAAATTTTACTTCTTTTATAAGCGTATATTTTTTTTTATTAAAAATAAATTATTTAAATTATATTTGTCGCACTCATAATTTATTTTGTAAAAAAAATTTCTATAAAAAATAACTAATAAATAATTAAAATGAATATTTAAAATTATAATAAATTGAAATAAAAATTAGATTTCTTAATTATTAAGTAGTATATAGTGGTTTAATGGTATATGTATTTAGGCATTATGGGCTTTAGGAGTTTACTGATTTAACTGTGTATTCATTTAGTGGTTTATAGGTTTTATTTTAAAATTAAAATAACAAAATATTTATTGTTATTATTTTTTTATATTTTCAAAGGTTATAACCTTTGAAAATAAAATAATTTTTAAATTTCTTTCAAATGTGAATTCAATATTTAGTTATTTTAATCATTATATTTATATATCATATAAATTCAATATAAATAATATTATTGCTAAATATTCTAATAATGATCACAAAATAAATTAAAAATCTTTTATTAATAAGATATATATCAATTAAAATATAATTACAAAACCTATAATGATTCAGAAGCAAAGCAAATTATATTACTATATATTAATTTTTTGTTTTTAATTTTTTTTTCTTTTAATAAGTTTATCTATATTTTTTTTGATTAAAAATAATTTACATAAATTTTATTTGTCTAACTCATATTTTATTTTTTAATTAATATTTATATAAAAATAAACAAATAAATAATAAAAATGAATATTTAAAATTATGATGAAAAAAAAAATGCGATTTATTCTTTATTATTTATGGTATAGCAGTTTAATTTAAATTATATTTGTATCTCTAATAATTTATTTTGTAATTAATATTTCAATAAAATAACACTTAAAATATATAAACTCTTAAACACAAAAGCCCCTAAACACTTAAAAACTGTAAACTTGCGAACCATAAATGTAATTTAAATAATTTATTTTTCATCAAAAAAAAATATAAGCTTATAAAAAGAAGCAAAAACTAAAAAACAAAAATTATTATTTGGTAATAAATTTTACTTTGATTTTGAATTATTTTAGGTTTTGTAATTATGTTTTAATTTATATCTATCATATTAATAATAGCTTATTAATTTATTTTTTGATAATTGATATCATATCTATCAATAAAATTGTTTATATTTAGTTTATATTAAATATAATTATAATGATTCTTATTACTAAATATTGTATTCACATTTTTAAAAAAATTTAAAATTATTATATTTTCAAATGTTATAACCTTTGAAAATGTGAAAAAATAACAAAAATAATTTTTTTTTGTTATTTCATTGTTTAAATAAATCTTATAAACCACTAAATGCCTAAATACTTAAATCAATAACTGCTAAATCTCGAAAACCCTAAATAGATAATAATTTTAAACCGGTATACCCTAAATAATAAATAATAAATCTCAATATTATTTTTTTCATTATTATATAAAATATTCATTTTAATTATTTATTCGTTTATTTTTATTTAATTAATAATTACAGAATAGATTGAGTTAGACAAATATAATTAATATAATTATTATTCATCAAAAAAATATAGATAAACTTTTTAAAAGAAAAAAAATTTAAAAATATAATTATTATATAGTAATATATTTTGCTTTATTTCTGTATCATTTTAGGTTCTGTAATTATTTTTAAATTGATATCTATCTTATTAATAATAGATTATTAATTTATTCTTTTATCATTATTAGATTATTAATCAATAAAAATATTTATTTTGAATTTATATGATATATAAATATAATGATTATTATAACTAAATATAGTATTCACTTTAGAAAAAATTTAAAAATTATTATATTTTCAAAGGTTATAACCTTTGAAAATATCAAAAAATAAAAAAATTAAATTTTTTGATATTTTTATTAAATAACACTTATAAACCACTAAATGCATACATAGTTAAATCAGTAAACTTCTAAACCCCATAATGCCAAAATACATAAACCATTAAACCGCTGTATACTACTTAATTATTAATAAATCTAATTTTTAATTCTATTTATTATAATTCTAAATATTCATTTTAATTATTTATTAGTTTATTTTTATAAAAATATTTATTAAAAAATAAATTATGAGTGCTACAAATATAATTTAAAAAATATATATGCATATAAAATAAGTAAAAATTTAAAAATTAAAATTTATTATCCAAAATATATTTTACTATAATTATGAATCAATTTGAGTTTTGTAATTATTTTTTAATTAATATCTATCAAAATATCATTAGTTTATAAATTTAATTTTGATCATTATTATAATATATATCAATAAAATTTCTTATTGAATTTATATGATATATAATTATTAATATTATTATAACTAAGTATTGTATTCACTTTTCAAAAAATTTTAAATATTATTATATTTTCAAAGGTTATAACCTATGAAAATGAAAAAAAATTATAGCAAAATTTTTTGATATTTTATTTTTTTAAATAAAACGTATAAACCACTAAAAGCCTAAAAAGATAAATTACTAAAATCCTAAATGAAAAAACATATAAATAGTTAAACTATTAAAGTGGTATACAGTAATAATAAATCATAAATCTCATTTTAAATTTTATTCAGTATAATTTTAAATTTTTATTTTAATTATTTATTAATTTATTTTTATAGAAATATTAATTACAAAATAAATTATTAGTGAGACAGATCTAATTTAAATTAAAACAATATCCCTAAATAATAAATAATAAATCTCATTTTTTTTCATTATAATTTTAAATATTCATTTAATTATTTATTTGTTTATTTATATATAAATATTAATTACACAATAAATTGAGCTAGACAAAAAAATTTTATAAATTATTTTTCTTCAAAATATTATAGATAAACTTTTTAAAAAAAAATTCAAAACAAATAAATTATTATATAGTAATTATTTTGCATTGCTTCTTAATCATTTTAGGATTTGTAATATATTTTAATTAATATCTATCTTTTTAATAATAGATTATTTATTTATTTTTAGATCATTATTAGAATATTTATCAATAATATTGTTTATATTGAATTTACATGATATATAATTATAAAGATTATTATAACTAAATATTATTTTACATTTGAAAATAATTTTATAATTTTTATATTTTTAAAGGTTATCATCTTTGAAAATGAGATAAAATCACAAAAATATATTTTTTATTATTTTATTGTTTATATAAAACATATAAACTACTAAATGCCTAAATGCTTAAATCATTAAACTCCTAAACCCCATAATCCTTAAATACTTAAAATTTTAAACCATCTTTAAGGGTTTAAGTATTTATAAATAATATTTAAATATCTATCAATAAATAATAGTTTATTAACTCATTTTTTGATCATTATTATATTTATATTTAGTTTATTAATATCTATAAATAAAATTGTTTATTTTTAATTTAAATGTTATATAATTATTAAGTTTATTATAACTAAATATTATATTCACATTTGAAAAAAATTTAAAAATTATTATATTTATAAAGTTTATAACCTTCAAAATTGATAAAAAATTTGAAAAATATTTTGTTTGTTATTTCATTATTTAAATAAAACATATAAACTACTAAATGGCTAAACACTTAAATCACTAAACTCCTAAACTCCTAAATACTTAAACCATTAAACCGGTATACCCTAAATAATTAATCATAAATTTCATTTTTATTTGTATTCATTATAATTTTATTTTCCATTTTAATTTTTTATTAGTTTATATTTATAGAAATATTAAATGTAAAATAAAATTATGAATGAGACAAATATAATTTAAATAATTTATCTTCATCAAAAAAATTTATAAGCTTATAAAAAGAATCAAAAATTTAAAAATAAAAAATTATTATATAGTAATATATTTTACTTTGATTCTGAATCGTTTTAGGTTTTTCAAATATATTTTAATTAATATCTATCTTATTAATAATAGTTTATTAATCTATTTTATGATCAGTATTATAATATTGATCAATAAAATTATTTATATAGAATTTACATGATATTTAATTTTTATGATTATTATAATTAAATATTGTATTAACATTTGAAAAAAATTTAAATTTATCATATTTTCAATGGTTATAACCTTGAAAATGAGAAAAAATCATTAAAATAATTTTTTTGTTTTTTAATTATTTAAATAAAACCTATAAACCACAAAATACCTAAATACTTAAATTACTAAACTCCTAAACCCTGATACTACTACACCACACACACATAGCGGTGGACCACACTACACACGTGCACATATTCTTGTCCATTTTGTGTAGCATTTAGAGGGGCCAGCAAGTCCTATAAGTAGCCAGAAGGATGGGCCACTAGCTTGTAGAGGGCCACACAAGTAGGCTAGGATGATAACATTCAGAAAACTGACGAAACTGAGCAAAGTGGTCAGGAGTAAACCCAGGAGTAGATAAGAGTGGGTCCCACTAGCACTATCAGGCAGCATCGAGGGCCACCCAACCATCGCCCTAAAGGAGTAGCGGGTAATCCATTATTATTTGGAGAGCCAGCAAAATCTGAAGCATCACCAAGGAGGGCCAATAAGCAATGGAGTCCAGACCAGCCACAAGGGACCGAAAGATTCAAACTTGTAGTTTATATTTGTAGTCTTATTTGTATTTTGGACTTTGTATGCACCATGTACTTGTAGAGACAGAACAAGACATACTCACACACACAATCTTGTCTGTTCTCTATGTAGCATGCAATGAGGGCAACTGGACCCATGAGTATCTCTAAGTGGGGCCTGCTATGCATTTTGTAAATACACATTAGACGATGCTACACTCCCGGGAGCAGAAGATCCATCTTTATAGCATTTTGTAATTTTACTTGTATTCTAGATTGGTTGTACGCGTATATAATTAGACTATGAGATGGACCTCATCACACATGCACACCGATGCATGCATATTTTTTGATATTTTTTCGGTGCAACATACAGCCACTTCTTGGAGATTGAGGAGGAAGCATTCTAACCCAAGAGATACTCTTTTGAGGATCATTAGAGCAAAAGAAGGTGGAATTCAGTAGTGAGAATGAATTGACAAGTTGTCGTAGATATGGACTTGTGGAATTATGAGTATTCAGTTTTACATGTATTCCATTGCATAGCAATGATATTGGAAAATGCTTGATGCTACATGTCACACACATGAACAATCTTATATTTGCATAGTTTTAAAATGGTGCATCATTCAGTTTCCTCCAATAGGGTTGGACAAATCCGAATGAAAAGGATGCAGTGTGCAAAATGACTTAATGCCAACTCTGAAGTCCGGGAATGCCAGGTGATTTTAGTTGTATTCGTACGCTTGGAATTATTGGCATTATGTTTTTTTTATGTATTTTATGCATAGAATCATTAAGGTGCATAGGATTTGGTGGGCATGCCTAAATTAGTCAGCTTTTTAGTCTCTTGTAAGTTGTGTGCCTAAATGATAAATAACATGTGTATTTTCCAAAAAAAATCAAAAAAAAAACCATAAATCCTAAACTTTAAATCCTAAACCTTAAACCATAAACTATAACCCTAACCCATAAACCCTAAATTCTAAATCTCATGTTTTGCACTTTTATAATCAAATGACTAAGTGTTAAATTTAAATTGAAATTCACAACTTTTAGGAATGTCACAGATTTATCTTTTTGTATATGTAACACAAAGTCATGACTCAAGGGGTGAGTTATGGATTCAGTCTCTTTCTTGCATTAGATTATTGTAGCATTAGCAATGGTCATGATTGTATATTTTGTCTCTAGAACACAAAATCATATCGATGAGAATATGCCATAACTTGTGTCTCTCTGTTGAACATATTGTTATGGGACTAAGAATGATCATGAATACATATTTAATCACTATAATACTGGGTCACAGTATTGGATATGACCATAGCTTGTACATTTTATCTTTATATTGCAAAGCCATTGCACTAGGAATGATTGTAAACTTGGACATTTCTCAAGAACAAAAGTCATGACCCTAGAAATAGTTAAATCTCGAGTACTACTCTTTATAACTTTCTATAGCTAAAATTATTGGGATTGGAAATATCACTCTGGCTTTTTCCTTTAATTTGTGACCTCAAATGTCAATATGAAAGACTAATATTTTGAGCAATGATTAAAACCTTTTATACATTTGAATATGATTCATTTACACCTTTTTGGGTATTGTGAGCTTGTATACATAACTCATTTAATATAAAAAGAAAGAAATGATACTTTACATATCCATGAGGATATAAAAAGGGGCTTAGACATGCCAATAAAATAAATTTTTTGATTCTTGATTGAAAGAGAGCCCATACTTATTGCCCTGCTCAAGCCGCCCTGGGGCTAGTTTGTTCAAATAGGCTACAAGGTGGTTATTTTTTTAGAGGTGAACTATGTTTTAAAAAAATTGCTTTGTGTGTGTGCATGAGAGATATTTTAGAAGAAATTACAATAATCAATATAAATAGCTTCCTAAACAACTAGCTATTTCAACACATAGGGGTACAACTTTGGTTTAGTCTGTTAGCGTAGATGAGTCAATTACATTCGATAGCCCAGTGATTCAACATCAAATATGATTAGACATAATAGAGATAAAGTAAAAGCTCATATTATTTTGGTTAGAACTTTAGTAATCATTCTAGAGTTGAGAGAGGAACAAAATAAATTATTTTAATTATTCAGTATAATTTAAATTTTTATTTTATTTATTTATCAGTTTATTTTTATCGAAATATTAATTACAAAATAAATTATTAGTGAGACGGATCTAATTTAAATTAAACTGGTATATCCTAAATAATAAAGAATAAATCTCATTTTTTTTCATTTTAATTTTAAATATTCAAATTTAATTATTTATTTGTATATTTTTATATAAAAATTAATTACAAAATAAATTATGAGTTACACAAATATAATTTATATAAATAATTTTTCATCAAAATAATAGACATAAACTTTTTTAAAGAAAAAAAGTTTCAAAACAAAAAATTAATATATAGTAATATATTTTACTTTGCTTCTGAATCATTTTAGGTTTAGTAATTATATTATAATGCATATCTATCTTATTAATAATATATTATTAATTTATTTTTTGATCATTATTAGAAGATTTATTAATAAAATAGTTTATATTGAATTTATATGATATATAAATATAATGATTATTATAATTAAATATTGAATTCACTTTTGAAAAAAATTTTAAAATTATTATATTTTCAAAGGTTATAACCTTTGAAAATGTGAAAAATTAAAAAAAATTAAATTTTTTGTTATTTCATTTTTTAAATAAAAATTATAGATCATTAAATGCTTACTTACTTAAATCAGTAAGCTCATAGATCCCGAAACCCCTAAATACATAAACCTTTTAACAGATATATACTAC
This sequence comes from Sapria himalayana, assembly GCA_029783825.1. Classification (NCBI taxonomy): domain Eukaryota; kingdom Viridiplantae; phylum Streptophyta; class Magnoliopsida; order Malpighiales; family Rafflesiaceae; genus Sapria; species Sapria himalayana. Next base: position 44,294 of record JAREIK010000018.1, read on the forward strand.
TTAATAAATAATATATATCATTTTTATTTCTATTTATTATAATTTTAATTATTTATAGTTTAATTTTTTAGAAAAATTAATTACAAAATAAATTTCGAGTGAGACAAATATTATTTAAATAATTTATTTTAATAAAAAAAAATATAAGCTTATAAAAAGAAGAAAAATTTTAAAAATTAAATATTATTATTTAGTAATATATTTTGATTTGATTTTGAATCATTTTGTGTTATTTAAAAATATTTTAATTAATATTAATATTATTATTAATAGTTTATTAATTTAATTTTTGATCATTATTATAATATCTATCATTAAAATTATTTATATTGAATTTATATGATATATAATTTGTAAGATTAATATAATTATACATGGTATTCACATTTCAAAAAATTTTAAAAATTATTTTATTTACAAATGATATAAACTTTGAAACTCAGAAAAAAACAAAAATAGAATTATAAATTTTTATTATATAAATAAAACATATAAACCACTAAATAATCTAACCATTAAACCACCATACCATATATAATAAATCATAAATCTCATTTTAATTTGTATTCATTATAATTTTAAATATTTATTTTAATTATTTATTAGTTTATTTTTTATAGAAATATCAATCATAAAATAAATAATGAGTGAGACAAATAATTTTAATAATTTATTTTTAATCAAAAAAAAATAAGCTTATATAAAGAAGTAAAAATTTAAAAACAAAAAATTATTATTTAATAATATATTTTACTTTGATTTTGAATCATTATATATAGGTTTCGCAATTATATTTTAATTGCGATCAATCTTATTAATAATAGTTTATTAATTTATTATTTGATCATTTTTATAATATCGAACAATAAAATTACTTAAATTCGATTAAAATGTCTTATAATTATTAAGTTATTATAACTAAATATTATATTTACATTTGAAAAAAATTTAAAAATTATTATAATTTCAAAGGTTATAACCTTCAAAAATGATAAAAAATCACAAAAATAATTTTTTATTATTTTATTATTTGAATAAAACATATAAACCACTAAATGACTAAACATTTAAATTTCTAGACTCCTAAAGCCCCAAACCCCCTAAATACTTAAACCATTAAACCTATATAACCTAAATAATAAATAATAAATCGCATTTTTATTTGTATTCATTATAATTTTAAATATTCATTTTAATTATTTTTTAGTTTATTTTTCTAGAAATATTAATTACAAAATAAATAATGAGTGAGACAAATATAATTTAAATAAATTATATTTTATGAAAAAAAAATAAGCTTATAAAAATAAACAAAATTTCACAAATTTAAAATTTTGTTTAGTAATATAATTTACTTTGATTTTGAATTATTTTAGGTTCTGCAAATATATTTTAATTAATATCTATCTTATTAATAATAGTTTATTAATTTATTTGTTGATCATTATTATAATATATATTAATACATTTTTTATATTGAATGTACAACAAATATAATTATTAAGATTATTATAACAAAAATAAATTTTTTATTATTTTATTTTTAATATAAACCCTATAAACAACTAAATGACTAAAAACTAAAATGTCTAAACCTTTAAACCCCGAAGCCCATAAATACTTAAAACATTAAAATAGTATATTCTAAATAATAAATCATAAATCTCAGTTTTATTAGTATTAATTATAATTTTTAATATTCATTTTAATTATTTATCAGTTTATTTTTATAGAAATATTAATTACAAAATAAATTATTAGTGCGACATATATAATTTAAATAATTTTGTTTTTATCAAAAAAAATGCTTATAAAAAGAGGCACAATTTTAAATATAAAAAATTATTATTTAATAATATATCTTTTTTTGATTTTGAATCATTTTAGATTATACAATTATATTTTAATTTATATCATTCTTATAAATACAAATTTATTAATTTATTTATTGATCATTATTATAATATCTATCAATAGAATTATTTATATTGAGTTTAGATTATATAAAATAAAAATTATTATATTTTCAAAGGTTAAAACCTTCAAAAATTTAAAAAAATCAAAAAATTAAATTTTTTGTTTTTTCATTCTTTAAATAAAAACTATAAATCACTAAAGGTCTAAACAATTAAATCCCTAAACTCCTAAACCACAAAACACCTAAATACTTAAACCATTAAACTGGTATATCCTAAATACTAAATAATAAATCTCAATTTTATTTGTATTCATTATAATTTTAAATATTCATTTTAATTATTTAGTAGTTTATTATTATAGAATTATAAATTACAAAATAAAATATGAGTAAGACAAATATAATTTAAATAATTTATTTTTCATCAAAAAATATATAGGCTTATAAATGTATACAAAAATTTAAAAATTTAAAATTAATATATAGCAAATATTTCACATTGATTTGAGTCATCTTAGGTTTTGCAAATATATTTTAAACAATATTTATCTTATTAATAATTGGTTATTACTTTTTTATGATCATTATTATAATAAATATCAATAACATAGTTTATATTGAATTTATATTATATATAATTATTATGATTATTATAACTTCATATTGTATTCACTTTTCAAAAAAAAATTTTAAAATTATAATATTTTCAAAGGTTATAAGCTTCAAAAATGAGAAAAAATAACAAAAATAAATTTTTATTATTTTATTTTTAATATAAAACCTATAAACCACTAAATGACTAAATACTAAAATTACTAAACTCCTAAACCACGAAGCCCATAAATACTTAAAACATTAAAATAGTATAGTCTAAATAATAAATCATAAATCTCAGTTTTATTAGTATTCATTATAATTTTAAATATTCATTTTAATTATTTATCAGTTTATTTTTATAGAAATATTAATTACAAAATAAATTATTAGTGCGACATATATAATTTAAATAATATTTTTTTTATCAAAAAAAATGCTTATAAAAAAGGCACAATTTTAAATATAAAAAATTATTATTTAATAATATATCTTTTTTTGATTTTGAATCATTTTAGATTATACAATTATATTTTAATTTATATCATTCTTATAAATACAAATTTATTAATTTATTTATTGATCATTATTATAATATCTATCAATAGAATTATTATATTGAGTTTGCATTATATAAAATTAAAATTATTATATTTTCAAAGTTTACAACCTTCAAAAATTTTAAAAAATCAAAAAATTAAATTTTTTGTTTTTTCATTCTTTAAATAAAAACTATAAATCACTAAAGGTCTAAACAATTAAATCCCTAAACTCCTAAACCACAAAACACCTAAATACTTAAACCATTAAACTGGTATATCCTAAATACTAAATAATAAATCTCAATTTTATTTGTATTCATTATAATTTTAAATATTCATTTTAATTATTTAGTAGTTTATTATTATAGAATTATAAATTACAAAATAAAATATGAGTAAGACAAATATAATTTAAATAATTTATTTTTAATAACAAAAATATAAACTTATAAAAAAAGCAAAACATTAAAAAAAATTATTATTTAGTAATATATTTGACTTTGATTTGAATAATTTTATATTTTGCAAATACTTTTTAAATAATATCTATATTATAATAATTGTTTATTAATTTATTTTTTGATCATCATTATAATATCTAGCAATGCAATTATTTATATTGAATTTAAATGACTTATATTTATGAAGATTATTATCAATAAATATTATATTTACAAAAATTTTAAAATTATTATATTTTCAAAGGTTATACCTTTAAAAATGTGAGAAAATATCAAAAATAATTTTTTTGTTATTTCATTGTTTAAATAAATCTTATAAACCACTAAAAGCCTAAATACTTAAATGAATAACTCCTAAATTTCTAAAACCCTAAAAAGATAATTCTTTTAAACTAGTATGCCCTAAATAATAAATAATAAATCTCAATATTATTTTTTTCAATATAATTTAAAATATTCATTTTAATTATTTATTCATTTATTTTTATATAAATATTAATTACAAAATAAATTATGAGTTAGACAAATATAATTTATATAAATTATTTTTTATCGAAAAATATAGATAAACTTATAAAACGAATAAAAACTTTAAAAACTAAAATTTATTATATCATAATATATTTTGCTCTGCTGAATCATTTTAGATTTCGTAATTATATTTTAATTGATATCTATTTTATTAATAATTGTTTATTAATTAATTTTTTGATAATAATTAGAATATTTATCAATAAAATTGTATACATTGAATATATATGATATATAAATATAATGATTATTATAACTAAATATTCAATTCACTTTTGAAAAAAATTTAAAAATTATTATATTTCAAAGGTTATAACCTTTGGAAATATGAAAAAATAATAAAAATAAATTTTATGTTATTTTATTTTTTAAATAAAACCTATAAACCACTAAAAGCATACACATTTATATCAGTAAACTCCTAACCCCCGTAATGCATAAATACATAAACCATTAAACTACTATATACTACTTAATAAATAATAAATTGAATTTTTATTTCAATTTATTATTATATTAAATATTCATTTTAATTATTTATTAGTTTATTTTTATAGAAATTTTTATTACAAAATAAATTAGGAGTGCTACACATATAATTTAAATAATTTATTTTTATTCATAAAATATATATACGAATTTAAAAGAAGTATAAAAGAAGTATTAGTAAAAATTAAAAATTATTATCCACTAATATATTTTACTTTAATTTTGAATCAATTTGGGTTTTGTAAATTTTTTTAATTAATATCTATCTTTTTATAAATTGTTTATTAATTTAATTTTTGATCATTATTATTATATCTATCAATAAAATTGTTTATATTTATTTTATATGATATAGAATTTTTAAAATTATTATAACTAAATATTGTATTCAAATTTCAAAAAATTTTAGATATTATTAAATTTTCAAAGGTTATAACAATTGAAAATGAAAAAAAATTACAATTTTTTTGTGTAATTTTATTGTTTAAATAAAAGCTATAAATCACTAAAAGCCTAAAAACATAAATCGCTAAACTCCTAAATGACAAAACCTCAAAATACTTAAACCATTAAACTGGTATACATTAATAATAATTTATAACTCTCATTTTAATTTTTATTCAGTATAATTTTAAATTTTTATTTTAATTATTTATCAGTTTATTTTTATAGAAATATTAATTATAAAATAAATTATTAGTGAGACAGATATAACTTAAATTAAACCGGTATACACAGAATAATAAATTATAAATCTCATTTTTTTTTCATTATAATTTTTAATATTCATTTTAATTATTCATTTTTTATTTTTATATAAATATTAATTAAAAAGTAAATTATGAATTAGACAAATATAATTTTTATGTAAATTATTTTTAATCAAAAAAATATAGGTAAACTTTTTAAAATAAAAAAAATTTCAAAACAAAAAATTATTATATAGTAATATATTTTTAATCATTATTAGAATATTTATCACTAAAATTGTTTATGTTGAAATATGATATATAAATATATTGAAAATTATAACAAAATATTTCTATTCACTTTAAAAAAAAATTAAAAATTATTATATTTTCAAAGGTTATAACCTTTGAAAATATCTAAAAATAATAAAATTAAATGTTTTGTTATTTTATTTTTAAATTAAAACCTATAAATCACTAAATGCATACACAATTAAATCAGTAAACACACCCCATAATACCTAAATACATAAACCATTAAACTACTATATAATACATAATAATTAATAAATCTAATTTTAATTTCTATTTATTATATTTTATATATTCATTTTAATTATTTATTAGTTTATTTTTATAAAAATATTTATTATAAAATAAATAATGAGTGCGACGAATATAATTAAAATAATTTATTTTTAATCAAAAAAATATATACGCTTATAAAAGAAGTAAAAATTCAAAAATTAAAAATTATTATCTAGTAATATAATTTACTTTAATTTTGAATCAATTTGGGTTTTGTAAATATCTTTTAATTAATATCTATATTATTATTATTAGTTTTTTAATTTAATTTATAATCATTATTATAATATCTATCTATAAAATTATTTATATTGAATTTATATCATATATAATTATTAATATTATTATAACTATTTATTATATTCACATTTCAAAAAATTTTAAATATTATTATATTTCAAAGCTTATAACCTATGAAAATGAGAAAAAATTAGAAATTTTTTTTTATTATTTTATTGATTAAATAAAAACAATAAACCACTAAATGCCTAAAAACCTAAATCGCTAAAATCCTAAAAGACAAAATCTCTAAATACTTAAACCATTAAACTAGTATATATTAATAATAAATCATAAATATCATTTTAATTTTTATTCAGTATAATTTAAAATTTTTATTTTAATTAATTTTCAGTTTATTTTTATAAAAATTTTAATTACAAAATAAATCATTAGTAAGACAAATCTAATTTAAATTAAACCGGTATACCCTAAATAATAAATAATAAATCTCATTATTTTCAATTATAATTTAAAATATTCATTTTAATTATTTATTTGTTTATTTTTATAAAAATATTAATTACAAAATAATTTATGAGTTACACAAATATAATTTATGTAAATTATTTTTCATCAAAAAATTATAGATTAACTTTTTAAAAGAAAAAAAAATTTCAAAATAAAAAATTATTATATAGTAATATATTTTGCTTTGCTTGTGAATCATTTTAGTTTTTGTAATTATATTTTAATTGATATCTATCTTATTAATAATAGATTTTTAAGTTATTATTTCATCATTTTTAGAATATTTATCAATAAAAATGTTTATATTAAATTTATATGATATATAAATATAATGATTATTATAACTAAATATTGTATTCACTTTTGAAAAAAATTTTAAAATTATTATATTTTCAAAGGTTATAACCTTTGAAAATGTGAAACAATAAAAAAAATATTTTTTATTTGTTATTCTATTGTTTAAATAAAACCTATACATCACTAAATGCCTAAGCATTTAAATCACTAAACTAAAAAATCTCGATACCTCTATATAGATAATCCTTTAAATCAGTATACCCTAAATAATAATTAATAAATTTCATTTTTATTTGTTTTCATTATAATTAAAAAAATTCATTTTGATTGTTTAGTTTTTTATTTTTATATATGTATTAATTATAAAATAAATTATGAGTTAAAAATATAATTTATAAAAATTATTTTTATTAAAAAAATTGATAAGCTAATAAAAAGAATAAAAATTTAAAAACAAATAATTATAATTTAGTAATATATTTTGCTTTGATTTTGAATCATTTTAGGTTTTGATATTTTATTTTAAGTATTATCAATCTTATTCGTAATATATTTTTAATTTATTTTTTGTTAATTATTAGAATATCTATCAATAAAATTGTTTATATTGAATTTATATGATATATAATTATTATGATTATTATAAATAAATATTGTATTCACTTTTGAAAAAATTTTAAAAATTATTATATTTTCAAAGGTTATAATCTTAAAAAAATGATAAAAAATAACAAAAGTATATTTTTAGTTATTTAATTTTTTAAATAAAACCTATATACCATTAAATGCTTACTTACTTAAATTAGTATGCTCATAAACCTTGAAACCCCTAAATACATAAATATTTTAACATATATATACTGCTTAATAAATAATAAATCTCATTTTTATTTCTATTTATTATAATTTTAAATATTCATTTTAATTATTTATAGTTTAATTTTTTAGAAAAATTAATTACAAAATAAATTTCAAGTGAGACAAATATTATTTAAATAATTTATTTTTAATAAAAAAAATATAAGCTTATAAATAGAAAAAACAATTTAAAAATTAAATATTATTATTTAGTAATATATTTTGATTTGATTTTGAATCATTTTGTGTTATGTAAATATATTTTAATTAATATTTATATTATTAAAAATAGTTTATTAAATTAATTTTTGATCATTATTATAATATCTATCATTAAAATTGTTTATATTGAATTTATATTATATATAATTAGTAAGATTAATATAATTATATATTTTTTTCACATTTCAAAAAATTTTAAAAATTATTTTATTTTTAAAGGTTATAACCTTTGAAAATCAGAAAGAATCTAAAAAAAATTTTATTTTTATTATATAAATAAAACCTATAGACTAGTAAATACAAAAAAACATAAATTGATAAACTCCTAAATGACAAAACTCCTAAATAATCAAACCATTAAACCATGATACCACATATAATAAATCATAAATCTCATTTTAATTTGTATTCATTATAATTTTAAATATTCATTTTAATTATTTATTTGTTTATTTTTTATAGAAATATTAATTACAAAATAAATAATGAGAGAGGCAACTATAATTTTAATAATTTATTTTTAATCAAAATAAAAATATAAGCTTATAAAAAGAAGTAAAAATATAAAAACAAAAAATTATTATTTAATAATATATTTTACTTTGATTTTGAATCATTATATATACGCATTGCAATTATATTTTAATTGCTATCAATCTTATTAAGAATAGTTTATTAATTTATTATTTAATCGATTTTATAATATCTAACAATAAAATTACTTTTATTGAATTTAAATGTCTTATAATTATTAAGATTTTTATAACTAAATATTATATTTACTTTTGAAAAAAATTTAAAAATTATTATTATTTCAAAGGTTATAACCTTCAAAATTGATAAAAAATCACAAAAATAAATTTTTTATTATTTTATTATTTAAATAAAAGTTATAAACCACTAATGCCTAAACAAATTAATCTCTAGAGTCCTAAACCCCAAAACCCCCTAAATACTTAAACCATTAAACCTATATAACCTAAATAATAAATCTAATTTTTATTAGTTTTCATTATAATTTTAAATATTCATTTTAATTATTTTTTAGTTTATTTTTATAGAAATATTATTTACAAAATAAATAATATGTGAGACATATAATTTAAATAAATTATTTTTTATGAAATAAAATATAAGCTTATAAAAAGAAAAAAAATTTCAAAAATTTAAAATTTTATTTAGTAATATAATTTACTTTGATTTTGAATTATTTTGGGTTCTACAAATATATTTTAATTAATATCCTTCTTATTAATAATAGTTTATTAATTTATTTTTTGATCATCAAAATAATATATATTAATAAAATATTTTATATTGAATTTACATCAAATATAATTATTAAGATTATTATAACTAAGTAATGTATTGATATTTTAGAACTTTTAAAAAATTATTATATTTTCAAAGGTTATAACCTTTGAAAATCATGAAAATTCATAAAAATATATTTTTTGTTATTTCATTGATTAAATAAAACCTATAAATCAATAAATAAAACCTAAATGGGTAAACATATAAATCAATAAACTCATTAATCCCAAAACCACAATAAACTTAAACCATTAAATAGGTATACCCTAAATAATAAATAATAAATCTCATTTTTATTAGTATTCATTATAATTTTATATATACATTTTAATTATTTATTAGTTTATTTTTATAGAAATATAAATCAAAGAATAAATTAATAGTTAGACAAATATAATTTAAATAATTTATTTTTCATGAAAAAATATATAAGCTTATAAATGGATACAAAAATTTAAAAATTTAAAATTAATATTTAGTAAAATATTTCACATTGATTTTGAATCATTTTAGGTTTTGTAAATATATTTTAAATAATATTTATCGTATTAATAATTGTTAATTAATCTTTTGTATGATCATTATTATAATATATATCAATATAATTGTTTATATTGAATTTACATGATATATAATTCTTAAGATTATCATAACTAAATATAGTATTCACATTTTAAAAAAAATTTAAAAATTGTTATAGTTTCAAAGGTTATATTAAATTTTTTGTTATTTTATTTTTAAAATAAAACCTATTAACCACTAAATGCTAGGGGTGCTCATGGGACAGGATGGAATGGGGATTACAAATCTCTAGTCCCTTCCCACAGTTCGGAGATTTTTTTTGAAGATCCAAACCCGTCCCATAGGTTGAAAATATCGGGATGGGATGGGACGGAGATCGGGGATTTTGGGTATGAGAAAACAATTCCAGGATGGAACGGAATTCGAACATTTTTTTCAATTTATTTTCTTCAAACCAGCCAAGTTAGTTAATGTCGAAACCATTTGTTATACCATTTATCATTCCTTAGTTATGTATCTTTCAAACTCAAATTGGGCCATTTTTTGTGTCAAATAGGCTGAATACCACAAACGAGTTCCATTACCTTGTCAAAAGCTTCGACAAGTTGGCTTTGTTCAGCCGAGTGAACATTCACCATAATAGCAATACTCCATTTTTTAAACAATTACTTAAAATATTAAGAAATATCTAAAGATGACCACAAACATTGGCAGCATCAATTACTACTTAAGTAATTGCTAAAATTAGGCAGCTTAATATAACAAAAAAAATACAACTAATAACAACCATGATAATAATCATTTTCTTCTACAACTCCTCCCATTTTCTAATTAATTATCTCTTCTACAACTCCTCCCATTTTCTTCCTGCACTGTAGAAGGACAACCAGAGATGAAAACGTGTTAATCATGTAGACATAAATTTCTAAGATAGAAGTGTAATAAAAAAACAAAATACTACCTTATAAAATTTAATACACCCATTCCAAATTTAGTTGGCCTACTATAGTTGGAAGAATATTTGGATCTTGAGACCCCTCTGAAAATTGTAATTGAACCATTATTTTATTTAATTGAATGAATAAAATAAGTAAAAGTGAAATTAAAATTTACAAGATTTGTATACTAACATGATTCATTATCATCAGGGTCTTGAACTAATTCTTCAATTTCAATAGGTTTGTTTGAGCTTCTATACCAATCTTCTAGACATATGAGAACTTCAGCTGTAATAGGTGTTAAAGAACTCCTAAATTTATCTAAAGTTCTCCCCCTAGTGCTAAATGTAGATCATAGTCCACAGTATATGCTTGGAAAGCAAATACATCCCTTTCTACATTTTCCAAAGAAGGATTCCTAACCTCATTTACCTTCCACAAGTTTAGAAGATCAAAATCAATTCTATTTTTTTCAAGTCTGTCCTCCAAGTACCTATCCAACTCTTCCAAAGCTGCAACTTCTTGTTCTTTCTCCAATTCAATAAAAAAAATCATAAACATAAGTATCACTACCATCAAAGAAATCATCATTTTTCTTCAACACATTAGTAGAGAAATCATCTTCTTTTGATTTATCTTCATTTAAATCTTTATAATCATCCATCATATCATTTATAGCATTCAAAACATTGTTCACCAAATTTTTAGCCAATTCCTATCCATAATGCTTAGTGTACTTAACCTTTAGATATTTGAGCTTATATCTAGGATCCAATACTACTACTAGAAAAAGCATAATATTTGTTGACTGAAGAGAACCCCAATATTTGTTGAATTTATGCCTCATTTTCATATCCATTTCTTACACTATTGTATCTCTACTATTTTCACAAAGCTCAATTTTTTTCAAAATTCAAATAATCTCAGGAAAATAAACACTAGAGGTAGAATATTATGAGACAGAAAATTTACAAGTTACCTCATAAAAAGTTTTCAAGAAACGAGCCAAAATTTTGGCATTTGTTCAATCTCTCTTAGTTGGAACATTTGAACCAAATCCTTCAAAAACCTTTTGACTTTGTCCTCCAACTTATCAAATTCTTTTTGATATTTTATATCAGTTTGTAGCATCAAATAAGTTGAATTCCATCTTGTAGGACAATCTAATTGCAATGAAGATCCATATGTCAAGTTTGCTTCTTCAACACATAACTTAAACATATCTAATCTTTTAGGACTGCTTATCACATATTTCACCACACCTCTAATTTTTTGAATAGCACCCTCAACTACTGAATGCCATCTTTGACAATAAAGTTTAGGATATGAGCACAACATTTCATGTGAAAATGCTCGACTCTCAAAGGTACAACACTTTTCGTCACAAGCCTTTTTTTCAATTATTCAACTGCAACATAATTATTTGATGCATTGTCAACAGTAATGCACATCAACTTTCTCAAACCCCATTCATTCATCCAAAACTCAATAGTATTCCTATTATTAACTCCAGAATGACTTTTAATTACACAAAAGTTCAAAAGCCTTTTATGCATATTCCATTGAGAATCAATGAAATAAATAGTCAAACATATATAAGAGAAATTTTGAATGCTATTCCAAGTGTCGGTAGTCAGTGAAACTCTAAAACAATGAGATGATATGCTATCAAATAATTTCTTCTTTTCCTTCACAAACAAAGAAAAACAATCCCTCAGCACTGAGTGCCTAGATGGAATTTTAAATTGGGGCACACTAACTTCACAAAACTCCTTGAACTCATCCCTTTTAACAAAACAAAAAGGCAATTCATCTTTTATGATCATTTTCACCAAAGCCTCCCTAACTAGTTGTTGTTCAAATTGCCAACAAGTTAATTTTTTAACCTCTGAACTAGTACCTTTAGTGAAACTCAACAAAGATTGTGACTTGTCTTTACCTTTGTGAGCTTCTATTAATTCTTTTTTGTGTGGAAATTTCCTACAAGTCTCTCTCAAGTATTTCCATAAACCTGAAGTACCTTGATCACTTTTTCCCAAGTATTCTTTCCTACACCATATACAAGCTGCCATACCAGTTTCATTTCCCTTTGAATCAACTAATATCTCATAAGTTTCTCAAACAGCAGACTTATACTTTTTATGATCTTGAGGTTCAGATGTACCTTGACTTTCTTTTACAATTGGAATTGAAGAACCTACCCTAACAACAGAAGGGTTCGTGAAAGGATGATTGGATTTAGCAGTACTTTGATCATTTGAGATGTGATCATCTTCAATTTATTATATTTTTCGTTTACCGCTGGATTGTGCCATCTGCATTGCCATTAATTAATATGATATGTCAAGCATAAATACATATAAATATTTCAAACAAGCAAGCTCTACAAAGCTGACAGTAACACATTCGGCCCACTCATTCGGTCCAACCACAACAACACAACCAATACTCAACAAAACTAACTGAGATACATAATAATAATAATTAATCACTCAATTCTCATCAGAAAAACAAACCAAAAGGCTGGTGGCATATGAGACACGGTGGAGGCAACCGGAAGAGCAACGGACAAGGGCTGGACCTAACTGAACATAGTTGGAACGACGTGAGGTGGCCTGGAACTCGTCGGAACAACAATAGGTGCTTCGGAATTGGATGGGCAGTAGCGGAATTGGTCGCATCTTCATGTTATATTTATATATATTCCTGGTTCTAGTATAGGTTTTTTAGGACGTGACAGTTCTCTGGATGGATATTGCTTAAGATCAGGAATCGTCCCAAAATAAAAAATACGTGACAGAATGGGATGAGAAAAGTCAACGTCAACGGATTTTCTCAATCCCGATTCTTTCAGGACAAGACTTCGGGTCAGGTCGCTAATCTCCAAGTCCCGTGAGCAGCCCTACTAAATGCATATAAAGTTAAATCAGTAAACTCCTTAACCCCGTAATTCCTAAATACATAAACCATTAAACCGCTAAATACTACTTAATAATTAATAAATCTAATTTTTATTGCTATTTATTATATTTTTAAATATTCATTTTAATTATTTATTAGTGTCTTTATTAAGAAATATTTATTACAAAATAAATTATGAGTGGGACGAATATAATTTAAATAATATATATTTTATCTAAAAAAATATACGCTTATAAAAGAAGTATAAATTTAAAAATTAAAAATTATTATCGAGTAATATAAGTTACTTTAATTTTGAATCAATTTGGGTTTTGTAAATATTTTTAAATTAATATCTATCTTAATATTAATAGTTTATAAATTTAATTTTTGATCATTATTATAATATCTATCAATAAAATTATTTATATTAAATTTATATGATATATAATTATTAATATTATAATAACAAATTATTGTATTAAAATTTCAAAAATTTTAAATATTATTATATTTTCAAATGTTTTAACCTATGAAAATGTTAAAAAATTATAGAAATTTTTTTGTTATTTTATTTTTTTAAATAAAATCTATAAACCACAAAAAGCCTAAAAACATAAATCGCTAAACTCTTAACGAAAAAACCTCTAAATACTTAAACCATTAAACTGGTATACATTAATAATAAATCTTAAATCTCATTTTAATATTTATTTTATATAATTTATAATTTTTATTTTAATTATTTATCAGTTTAATTTTATAGAAATATTAATTACAAAATAAATTATTAGTGAGATAGATCTAATTTAATTTAAATCGGTATCCCTAAATAATAAATAATAAATCTCAATTTTTTTTAATATAATTTTAAATATTCATTTTAATTATTTATTTGTTTTTTTATATATAAATATTAATTACAAAATAAATTGAGTTAGACAAATATAATTTATATAAATTATTTTTCATCAAAAAATTATAGATAAACTTTTTAAAAGAAAAGAAGATTTCAAAGCAAAAAATTTTTAGATAGTAATATATTTATGCTTTGCTTCTTAATAATTTTAGGTTTTGTAATTATATATTAATTGATACCTATCTTATTAATAATATATTATTAATTTAATTTTTGATCTTTATTAGAATATTTATCAAAAAAATTGATTATATTGACTTTATATAATATATAAATATAATGGTATTATAAATTAAGATTGTATTCACTTTTTAAAAAAATTTAAAAATTATTATATTTTGAAAGGTTATAACCTTTGAAAATATCAAAAAATAATAAAAATATATTTTTTATTATTTTATTTTTTAAATAAAACCTATAAACCACTAAAAGCCTAAAAACATAAATTACAAAACTCCAAAACGAGAAAACCACTAAATACTTAAACCATTAAACTGGTATACATTAATAATAAATAATAAATCTCATATTAATTTTTATTCAGTATAATTTAAAATTTTTATTTTAATTATTTATTAGTTTATTTTTAGAGAAATACTAATTAAAAAATAAATTATTAGTGAGATTGATCTAATTTAAATTAAACCGGTATCCCTAAATAATAAATAATAAATCTTATTTTTTTTTCATTATAATTTTAAATATTCATTTTAATTATTTATTTGTTTATTTATGTATAAATATTAATTACAAAACAATTTATGAGTTACACAAATATAATTTATATAAATTAATTTTAATCAAAAAATTATAGATAAACTTTTTAAAAGAAAAAAAAATTTCAAAACAAAAAATTATTGTTTAGTAATATATTTTGCTTTGCTTCTGAATCATTTTATGTTTTGTAATTATATTTTAATTGATATCTATCTTATTAATAAGAGATTATTAAGTTATTTTTTCATCATTATTAGAATATTTATCGCTAAAAAAAGTTTATATTGAATTTATATTATATATAAATAAAATGATTATTATAACTATATATTGTATTCACTTTTGAAATATATTTTAAATTATTATATTTTCATGGGTTATAACCTTTGAAAATGTGAAAAAATAAAAAAAAATATTTTTTCTTTTTTATTTTATTGTTTAAATAAAACCTATACACCACTAAATGCCTAATCATTTAAATCACTAAACTACAAAATCCTGATACCTCTATATAGATAATCGTTTAAATCGGTATACCCTATATAATAATTAATAAATTTCATTTTTATTTGTTTTCATTATAATTTAAAAAATTCATTTTGATTGTTTAGTTTTTTATTTTTATATATGTATTAATTATAAAATAAATTATGAGTTAAAAATATAATTTATAAAAATTATTTTTTATCAAAAAATAGATAAGCTTATAAAAATAATAAAAATTTAAAAACAAATAATTATTATTAAGTAATATATTTTGCTTTGTTTTTGATACAATTTAGGTTTTGATATTATATTTTAAGTAATATCAATCTTATTCATAATAGATTTTTATTCTATTTTTTGATAATTATTAGAATATCTATCAATAAAATTGTTAATATTGAATTTATATGATATATAGTTATTATGATTATTATAAATAAATATTGTATTCACTGTTGAAAAAAATTTAAAAATTATTATATTTTCAAAGGTTATAATCTTAAAAAATGAGAAAGAATACAAAAAATAATTTTTTTGTTATTTTATTTGTTTAAATGATATATAGTTTAATTGATATATAGTTTAAATGAAGATAAATCAAAAGAAGATGATTTCTCTACTAATGTGTTGAAGAAAAATGATGATTTCTTTGATGGTAGTGATACTTATGTTTATGATTTTTTTTATTGAATTGGAGAAAGAACAAGAAGTTGCAGCTTTGGAAGAGTTGGATAGGTACTTGGAGGACAGACTTGAAAAAAATAGAATTGATTTTCATCTTCTAAACTTGTGGAAGGTAAATGAGGTTAGGAATCCTTCTTTGGAAAATGTAGAAAGGGATGTATTTGCTTTCCAAGCATATACTGTGGACTATGATCTACATTTAGAACTAGGGGGAGAACTTTAGATAAATTTATGAGTTCTTTAACACCTATTACAGCTGAAGTTCTCATATGTCTAGAAGATTGGTATAGAAGCTCAAACAAACCTATTGAAATTGAAGAATTAGTTCAAAACCCTGATGATAATGAATCATGTTAGTATACAAATCTTGTAAATTTTAATTTCACTTTTACTTATTTTATTCATTCAATTAAATAAAATAATGGTCCAAATTACAATTTTCAGAGTGGTCTCAAGATCCAAATATTCTTCCAACTATAGTAGGCCAACTAAATTTGGAATGGGTATATTAAATTTTATAAGGTAGTATTTTGTTTTTTTATTATACTTCTATCTTAGAAATTTATGTCTACATGATTAACACGTTTTCATCTCTGGTTTTCCTTCTACCGTGTGGGAAGAAAATGGGAGGAGTTGTAGAAGAGATAATTAATTAGAAAATGGGAGGAGTTGTAGAAGAAAATGATTATTATCATGGTTGTTATTAGTTGTATTTTTTTGTTATATTAAGCTGCCTAATTTTAGCAATTACTTAAGTAGTAATTGATGCTGCCAATGTTTGTGGTCATCTTTAGATATTTCTTAATATTTTAAGTAATTGTTTAAAAAATGGAGTATTGCTATTATGGTGAATGTTCACTCGGCTGAACAAAGCCAACTTGTCGAAGCTTTTGACAAGGTAATGGAACTCGTTTGTGGTATTCAGCCTATTTGACACAAAAAATGGCCCAATTTGAGTTTGAAAGATACATAACTAATGAATGATAAATGGTATAACAAATGGTTTCGACATTAACTAACTTGGCTGGTTTGAAGAAAATAAATTGAAAAAAATGTTCGAATTCCGTTCCATCCTGGAATTGTTTTCTCATACCCAAAATCCCCGATCTCCGTCCCATCCCATCCCAATATTTTCAACCTATGGGACGGGTTTGGATCTTCAAAAAAAATCTCCGAACTGTGGCAAGGGACTAGAGATTTGTAATCCCCATTCCATCCTGTCCCATGAGAACCCCTAGCATTTAGTGGTTAATAGGTTTTATTTTAAAAATAAAATAACAAAAAATTTAATATAACCTTTGAAACTATAACAATTTTTAAATTTTTTTTAAAATGTGAATACTATATTTAGTTATGATAATCTTAAGAATTATATATCATGTAAATTCAATATAAACAATTATATTGATATATATTATAATAATGATCATACAAAAGATTAATTAACAATTATTAATACGATAAATATTATTTAAAATATATTTACAAAACCTAAAATGATTCAAAATCAATGTGAAATATTTTACTAAATATTAATTTTAAATTTTTAAATTTTTGTATCCATTTATAAGATTATATATTTTTTCATGAAAAATAAATTATTTAAATTATATTTGTCTAACTATTAATTTATTCTTTGATTTATATTTCTATAAAAATAAACTAATAAATAATTAAAATGTATATATAAAATTATAATGAATACTAATAAAAATGAGATTTATTATTTATTATTTAGGGTATACCTATTTAATGGTTTAAGTTTATTGTGGTTTTGGGATTAATGAGTTTATTGATTTATATGTTTACCCATTTAGGTTTTATTTATTTATTTATAGGTTTTATTTAATCAATGAAATAACAAAAAATATATTTTTATGAATTTTCATGATTTTCAAAGGTTGTAACCTTTGAAAATATAATAATTTTTTAAAAGTTCTAAAATATCAATACATTACTTAGTTATAATAATCTTAATAATTATATTTGATGTAAATTCAATATAAAATATTTTATTAATATATATTATTTTGATGATCAAAAAATAAATTAATAAACTATTATTAATAAGAAGGATATTAATTAAAATATATTTATAGAACCCAAAATAATTCAAAATCAAAGTAAATTATATTACTAAATAAAATTTTAAATTTTTGAAATTTTTTTTCTTTTTATAAGCTTATATTTTATTTCATAAAAAATAATTTATTTAAATTATATGTCTCACATATTATTTATTTTGTAAATAATATTTCTATAAAAATAAACTAAAAAATAATTAAAATGAATATTTAAAATTATAATGAAAACTAATAAAAATTAGATTTATTATTTAGGTTATATAGGTTTAATGGTTTAAGTATTTAGGGGGTTTTGGGGTTTAGGACTCTAGAGATTAATTTGTTTAGGCATTAGTGGTTTATAACTTTTATTTAAATAATAAAATAATAAAAAATTTATTTTTGTGATTTTTTATCAATTTTGAAGGTTATAAGCTTTGAAATAATAATAATTTTTAAATTTTTTTCAAAAGTAAATATAATATTTAGTTATAAAAATCTTAATAATTATAAGACATTTAAATTCAATAAAAGTAATTTTATTGTTAGATATTATAAAATCGATTAAATAATAAATTAATAAACTATTCTTAATAAGATTGATAGCAATTAAAATATAATTGCAATGCATATATATAATGATTCAAAATCAAAGTAAAATATATTATTAAATAATAATTTTTTGTTTTTATATTTTTACTTCTTTTTATAAGCTTATATTTTTATTTTGATTAAAAATAAATTATTAAAATTATAGTTGCCTCTCATTATTTATTTTGTAATTAATATTTCTATAAAAAATAAACAAATAAATAATTAAAATGAATATTTAAAATTATAATGAATACAAATTAAAATGAGATTTATGATTTATTATATGTGGTATCATGGTTTAATGGTTTGATTATTTAGGAGTTTTGTCATTTAGGAGTTTATCAATTTATGGTTTTTTTGTATTTACTAGTCTATAGGTTTTATTTATATAATAAAAATAAAATTTTTTTTAGATTCTTTCTGATTTTCAAAGGTTATAACCTTTAAAAATAAAATAATTTTTAAAATTTTTTGAAATGTGAAAAAAATATATAATTATATTAATCTTACTAATTATATATAATATAAATTCAATATAAACAATTTTAATGATAGATATTATAATAATGATCAAAAATTAATTTAATAAACTATTTTTAATAATATAAATATTAATTAAAATATATTTACATAACACAAAATGATTCAAAATCAAATCAAAATATATTACTAAATAATAATATTTAATTTTTAAATTGTTTTTTCTATTTATAAGCTTATATTTTTTTTATTAAAAATAAATTATTTAAATAATATTTGTCTCACTTGAAATTTATTTTGTAATTAATTTTTCTAAAAAATTAAACTATAAATAATTAA
>JAREIK010000018.1:69013-122351 GCA_029783825.1 Sapria himalayana
TTATATTTAGGTTATACCGGTTTAAAGGATTATCTATATAATGGTATCGGGATTTTGTAGTTTAGTGATTTAAGTGTTTAGACATTTAGTGATTTATAGGTTTTATTTAAACAATGTAATAACAAAAAAAAATATTTTTTTTATTTTTTCACATGTTCAAAGGTTATAATCTTTGAAAATATAAAAATTTTAAAACTTTTTTAAAAAGTGAATACAATATTTAGTTATAATAATTATTAAATTTATATATCATATAAATTCAATATAAACATTTTTATTGATAAATATTCTAATAATGATCAAAAAATAAATTAATAATCTATTATTAATAAGATAGATATCAATTAAAATATAATTACAAAACCTAAAATGATTCAGAAACAAAGCAAAATATATTACTATATAATATTTTTTTGTTTTTAATTTTTTTTTGTTTTATTAAGTTTATCTATATTTTTATGTTTAAAAATAATTTAAATAAATTATATTTGTATAACTTATAATTTATTCTGTAATTAATATTTATATAAAAATAAACAAATAAATAATTAAATGAATATTTAAAATTATAATGAAAATAATAAAAAAGAGATTTATTATTTATTATTTATTATTTAGGATATAAATGTTTAAAAAATTTATCTATTAAGGGTTTTCGAGATTTAGAAGTTATTGATTTAAGTATTTAGGCATTTAATGGTTTATAGGTTTTATTCAAATAATGAAATAACAAAAAATTTATTTTTGATATTTTTTCAAATTTTCAAAGGTTATAACATTTGAAAATATAATAATTTTAAAATTTTTTAAAAATGTTAATACAGTATTTAGTAATAATAAATATTATAACTATATATATAATAAACTAAATCTAAATAATTTTATTGATAGATATTATATCAATTATCAAAAAATGAATTAATAAACTATTATTAATATGATAGATATAAATTAAAATATAATTAAAAAACCTAAAATGATTCAAAATCAAAGTAAAATTTATTACTAAATAATAATTTTTTTTAGTTTTTGCATCATTTTATAAGCTTATATGTATTTTTGATGAAAAATAAATTATTTAAATTATATTTGTATCACTCATAATTAATTTTGTAATTAATATTTCAATAAATTATTTAAATTATATTTAAGGTTTACGAGTTTAATGGTTTAAGTATTTAGGGGCTTTGGGGTTTAGCAGTTTAGATTTTTATGTATTAAGGCATTTAATGGTTTATAAGTTTTATTTAAACAATGATATAACAAAAAAAATTATTTTTGTTATTTTTTTTCAATTTTGATGGTTATAAACTTTGAAAATATAATAATTTTCAAATTTTTTTATATGTGAATACTATATTTAGTTATGATAATCTTAATAATTATATATCTTGTAAATTCAATATAAATAATTATATTGAAATATATTATATTAATGATCAAAAAATAAATATATAAACTATTATTAATAAGATAGATATATTTTAATATATTTGCAAAATGTAAATTTATTCAAAATCAAAGTAAAATATAATACTAAATAATAATTTCTTTGATGTTTTGCTTCTTTTTATAAGTTTATATTTTTTGTTATTAAAAGTAAATTATTTAAATTATATTTGTCTTCCAGATAATTTTTTTTAAATTTATAATTCTATAAAATTAACTAATAAATAATTAAAATGAATATTTAAAATTATAATGAATACAGATAAAATTGAGAATTCTTTTTTATTATTCAGGATATACTAGTTTAATGGTTTAAGTATTTAGGTGTTTTGGGGTTTAGTGATTTAAGTGTTTATGACTTTAGTGATTTACAGTTTTTATTTAAAGAACAAAAAAAAATTTTTTTTTTTGTTATTTGTTCTCATTTTTGAAAGATATAACCTTTTAAACTATAACAATTTTTAAATTTTTTTTAAATGTGAATGCTATATTTAGTTATGATAATCTTAATAATTAAATATCATGTAAATTCAATATAATCAATTATATTGTTATATATTATAATATGATCATACAAAAGATTAATAAACAATTATTAATAAGATAAATATAGTTTAAAATATATTTAATAAACCTAAAATGATTCAAAATCAAAGTTAAATATTTTACTAAATATTAATTTTAAATTTTTAAATTTTTGTATCCATTTATAAGCTTATAATTTTTTGATGAAAAATAAATTATTTAAATTATATTTGTCTCACTATTAATTTATTTTTTAATCTATATTTATATAAAAATAAACTAATAAATAATTAAAATGTATATATAAAATTATAATGAATACTAATAATAATGAGATTTATGATTAATTATTTAGTGTATACCTATTTAATGGTTTAATTTTATTGTGGTTTTGGGGTTAATGAGTTTATTGATTTATATGTTTTCACAGTTATAGGTGTTTATAGGTTTTATTTAATCAATGAAATAACAAAAAATTTATTTTCTAATTAATATTTCTATAAAAAATAAACTAATAAATAATTATAATTAATATTTAAAATTATAATGAATACAAATTAAAATGAGATTTATGATTTATTATATGTGGTATACCAGTTCAATGGTTTTATTATTTAGGAGTTTTGTCATTTATGAGTTTATTAATTTATGTTTTTAGGAATTTAGTGGTTTAAAGGTTTTATTTATATTAAAAAAAAATTTTTTTTAGATTTTTTCTGATTTTCAAAGGTTATAACCTTTAAAAATAAAATAATTTTTAAAATTTTTTGAAATGTGAATACTATATATAATTAATTAATCTTACTAAATATATATATTATAAATTCAATATAAACAATTTTAATGATAGATATTATAATAATGATCAAAAATTAAATTAATAAACTATTATTAATAATATAAATATTAATTAAAATATATTTACATAACACTAAATGATTCAAAATCAAATCAAAATATTTTACTAAATAATAATATTTAATTTTTAAATTTTTTCTTCTTTTTATAAGCTTATATTTTATTTAGATTAAAAATAAATTATTTAAATAATATTTGTCTCACTCGAAATTTATTTTGTAATTAATTTTTATAAAAAATTTAAATATAAATAATTAAAATAAATATTTAAAATTATAATAAATAGAAATAAAAATGAGATTTTTTATTTATTAAGTAGTATATAGATGTTATAATCTTTATGTATTTAGGAGTTTCGGGGGTTTATGAGCTTACTAATTTAAGTAAGTAAGCATTTAATGGTATGTTGGTGTTAGTTAAAAAATAAAATAACAAAAAATTTATTTTTTGTATTCTTTCTCATTTTTTAAGATTATAACCTTTGAAAATATAATAATTTTTAAATTTTTTTCAACAGTGAATACAATATTTATTTATAATAATCATAATAACTATATATCATATAAATTCAATATTAACAATTTTATTGATAGATATTCTAATAATTATCAAAAAATAAAATAAAAATCTATTATGAATAAGATTGATATTACTTAAAATATAATATCAAAACCTAAAATGATTCAAAAGAAAGTAAAATAGATTACTAAATAATAATTATTTGTTTTTAAATTTTTATGATTTTTATAAGCTTATCAATTTTTTGATGAAAAAAAATTTTTATAAATTATATTTTTAACTCATAATTTATTTTATAATTAATACATATATAAAAATAAAAAACTAACCAATCAAAATGAAATTTTTAAATTATAATGAAAATAAATAAAAATAAAATTTATTAATTATTATTTAGGGTATACCGATTTAAAGGATTATCTATATAGAGGAATCTGGATTTTGTTGTTTAGTGATTTAAGTGCTTAGGAATTTAGTGGTGTATAGGTTTTATTTAAACAATAGAATAACAAAGAAAAATTATTTTTTTTACATTTTCAAAGGTTATAACCTTTGAAAATATAATAATTTTAAATTTTTTTTCAAAAGTGAATAAAATTTTAGTCATAATAATCATTATATTTATATATAATATAAAATCAATATAAACATTTTTATTGATTAATATTATAATAATGATGAAAAAATAACTTAATAATCGATAATTAATAAGATAGATATCATTTAAAATATAATTACAAATATTAAAATGATTCAGAAGAAAAGCAAAATATATAATTATATAATAATTTTTTATTTTGAAATTTTTTTTTCTTTTAAAAAATTTCTTTATATTTTTAGATGAAAAATAATTTATATAAATTAATATTGTTTACCTCATAATTTATTTTTTAATTAATAATTATATAAAAATATACAAATAAATAATGAAATTGAATATTTAAAATTATAATGAAAAAAAAATTATTTTTATTATTTATTATTTAGGGTTTACTGGTTTAATTTAAATTAGATCTATCTAACTAATAATTTATTTTGTAATTAATATTTCTATAAAATAAACTGATAAATAATTAAAATAAAAATTTAAAATTAAACTGAATAAAAATTAAAATGAAATTTATGATTTATTATTAATGTATACCAGTTTAATTATTTAAGTATTTAAAGGTTTCGTCCTTTTAAAGTTTAGCGATTTATGTTTTTAGGCATTTAGTGGTTTATAGATTTTATTTAAACAATAAAATAAAAAAAAATTTTAATTTTGTCTCATTTTTATAGGTCATAATCTTTTAAAATATAATAGTATTTAAAATTTTTAAATGTGAATAGAATATTTAGTTATAATAATATTAATAATTATATATCATATAAATTCAATATAAACAATTTTATTGATAGATATTTAATAATGATGAAAAATTAAATTAATAAACTATTAATAATAAGATAGATATTAATTAAAAAATTTTTACAATACCCAAATTGATTCAAAATTAAGTAAAATATCTTACTTAATAATAATTTTTAATTATTAAATTTTTACTTATTATATAAGCGTAAATACTTTTATTGATTAAAAAAAATTATTTAAATTATATTTCTCGCACTCATAATTTATTTTGTAATAAATATTTCTATAGGAATAATCTAATAAATAATTAAAATAAATATTTAAAATTATAATAAATAGAAATAAAAATTAGATTTATTAATTATTAAGTAGTATATAGCGGTTTAATGGTTTATGTATATAGGCATTATGAGGTTTAGGAGTTTACTGATTTAATTGTGTTTCCATTTAGTGGTTATAGGTTTTATTTAAAAAATAAATAAACAAAAAATTTATTTTTATTATTTTATGATATTTTGAAATGTTATAACCTTTGAAAATATAATAATTTTAAATTTTTTTCAAAAGTGAATTCAATATATAGTTATAATAATCATAATATTTATATTTCATATAAATTCAATTTAAATAATTTTATTGATAAATATTCTAATAATTATCAAAAAAATAAATTAATAATCTATTAATAATAAGATAGATATCAATTAAAATAAAATTACAAAACCTAAAATGATTCAGAAGGAAAGCAAAATATATTACTATATAATAAATGTTTGTTTTGAAATTTTTTGTTATTTTTATAAGTTTATCTATATTTTTTGAATAAAAATAATTTATATAAATTATATTTTCTAACTCATAATTTATTATCTAATTAATATTTAATAAAAATAAACAAATAAATAATTAAAATGAATATTTTAAATTATAATGAAAAAACTTATATTGAGATTTATTATTTATTATTTAGGGTATACCAGTTTACAAGGATAATCTATTTAGGGCATTCGAGATTTCAAAGTTATTGACTTAAGTGTTTAGGCATTTAGTAGATTATAGGATTTATTTAAATAATGAAATAACATAATAATTATTTTTGATATTTTCTTACATTTTCAAAGCTTATAACCTTTGAAAATATAATAATATTAAATTTTTTAAAAATGTGAATACAATATTTAGTAATAAGAATCATTATAATTATATATAATATAAACAAAATAAAAACAATTTTATTGATATATATGATATCAATTATCAAATAATAAATTAATATGATATTATTAATATGATAGATATTACTAAAAATATAATTGCAAAACCTAAAATTATTCAAAATCAAAGTATAATTTATTACCCAGTAATAATTTTTGTTTTTTAGTTTTTGCTTCTTTTTATAAGCTTATATTTTTTTTTGATGAAAAATAAATTATTTAAATTATATTTAAGGTTTACAAGTTTAAAGTTTTAAGTATTTAGGGGCTTTTGTGTTTAGGAGTATATAGATTTAAGTGGTCTATAAGTTTTATTTAAACAATGATATAACAAAAAATTTAATTTTATTTTTTTTCTAATTTTTGAAGTTTATAACATTTGAATATATAAAAATTTCTAAATTTTTTTCAAATGTAAATATAATATTTAGTTATATTAATCTTAATAAATATAAGTCATTTAAATTCAATATAAATAATCACATTGCTAAATATTATAATAATGATCAATAAATAAATTAATAAACTATTATTAATAAGATAGATATTATTTAAAATATAATTGCAAAATCTAAATTTATTCAAAATCAATGTATATATTACTTAATAATAATATATTTTAATATTTTGCTTTTTTTATAAGTTTATAATATTGTTATTAAAAATAAATTATTTAAATTATATTTGTCTTCCTCATAATTTATTTTGTAATTTTTAATTCTATAAAAATAAACTAATAAATAATTAAAATAAATATTTAAAATTATAATGAATACAAATAAAATTGAGATTTATTATTTATTATTCAAGATATACAGGTTTAATGGTTTATGTATTTAGGTGTTTTGGGGTTTAGTCATTAAAGTGTTTATGCCTTAAGTGATTTTATCTAATTTTTGAAGGTTATAACCTTTGAAAATATAATAATTTTTAATTTTTTTTAAAATCTGAATATAATATTTAGTTATAATAATCTTGTTAATTATATATACTATAAAATCAATATAAATAATTTTAGTAATAGATATTATAATAGTGATCAATAAATAAATTAATAAACTATTATTAATAAGAATGATATAAATTAAAATATATTCGCAAAATCTAAAATTATTCAAAATTAAATTAAAATAAATTACTAAATAATAATATTTTGTTTTAAAAATTTTTCCTCTTTTCATAATCTTATATTTTTTTGATTAAAAATAAATTATTTATATTATGTCTGTCTCACTAATAATTTATTTTGTAATTAATATTTCTATAAAAATAAACTGATAAATAATTAAAATTAATATTTAAAATTATAATAAATACTAATAAAAATGAGATTTATTATTTATTATTTAGAGTATACTAATTTAAAGGCTTATGTATTTATGGGCTTCAGGGTTTAGGAGTTTAGAAATTATGAATTCAGGTATTTTGTGGTTTATAGATTTTATTTAAAAAATCTAATAACAAAAAATTTATTATTTTATTTTTTCTTATTTTCAAAGGTTATAACCTTTGAAAACTTAATAATTTTTAAATTTTTTTAAAATATGAAAATATTATTTGTTATAATAATAAAATAATTATATATTATGTAAATTCAATATAAATAATTTTTTTATAGATATTATGATGATGATAATAAAATAAATTAATAAACTATTATTAAATAATAGATATTAAATAAAATTTATTTGCATAACCTAAAATGATTCAAAATCAAAGTAAAATATATTAATAAGATAGATATTAAATAAAACTATTATTAATAAGATAAAATATACAGGTTTAAAAGATTATATATTTAGGAGTTTTGGGATTTATGAATTTAGTGATTTAAGTGTTTAAGCATTTAGTAGTTTATAGGTTTTATTTAAAAAATAAAATAACAAAAAAAATTTTTTTTGTTATTTGTTCTCATTTTTGAAGGATATAACCTTTGAAACTATAACAATTTTTAAATTATTTTAAATGTGAATACTATATTTAGTTATGATAATCATTAATAATTATATATAATGTAAATTCAATATAAATAATTATATTGATATATTATAATAATGATCATACAAAAGATTAATAAACAATTATTAATAAGATAAATATTATTTAAAATATATTTACAAAACCTAAAATGATTCAAAATCAAAGTGAAATATTTTACTAAATATTAATTTTAAATTTAGAAATTTGTGTATCCATTTATAAGCTTATATATTTTTTATGAAAATAAATTATTTATATTATATTTGTCTCATTATTAATTTTTTTTTAATTTATATTTCTATAAAAATAACTAATAAATAATTAAAATGTATATATAAAATTATAATGAATACTAATAAAAATGAGATTTATTATTTATTATTTTTGGTATACCTATTTAATGGTTTAAGTTTATTGTGTTGTTGGGGTTAATGAATTTATTGAATTATATGTTTACACATTTAGGTGTTTATAGGTTGTATTTAATCAATGAAATAAAAAAAAATTATTTTTATGAATTTTCGTGATTTTTAAAGGTTATAACCTTTGAAAATATAATAATTATTTAATAGTCCTAAAATATGAATACAATACTTAGTTATAATAATCTTAATAATTTTATTTGATGTAAATTCAATATATAAAATTTTATTAATATATATTATTTTGATGATCAAAAAATAAATTAATAAACTATTATTAATAAGATAGATATTATTTAAAATATATTTGAAGAACCCAAAATAATTTAAAATCAAAGTAAATTATATTACATAATAAAATTTTAAATTTTTGAAATTTTGTTTATTTTTATAAGCTTTTTTTTCATAAAAAATAATATATTTAAATTATGTCTCACTCATTATTTATTTTGTAATTAATATTTCAATAAAATAAACTTAAAAATAATTAAAATGAATATTTAAAATTATAATGAATACAAATAAAAAAGAAATTTATTATTTATTATTTAGGTTATATAGGTTTAATGGTTTAATTATTTAGGATGTTTTGGGGTTAAGGAGTCTAGATATTTAAATTATTAGGAAATTAGTGGTTTATAAGTTTTATTTAAATAATAAAATAATATAAAAATTATTTTTGTGTTTTTTTATCATTTTTAAAGGATATAACCTTTGAAAATATAATAATTTTTAAATTTTTTTCAAATGTAAATATAATATTTAGTTATAATAATCATTATATTTATAAGACATTTAAATTCAATATAAGTAATTTTATTCATATATATTATAATAATGATCAAAAAATAAATTAATAAACTATTATTAATAAGATTGATAGCATTAAAATATAAATGCAAAACCTATAATGATTCAAAATCAAAGTAAAATATATTACTAAATGATAATTTTTTGTTTTTAAATTTTTTCTTCTTTTTATAAGCTTATATTAATTTTTTGATTAAAAATAAATTATTAAAATTATATTTGTCTCACTCTTTATTTATTTTGCAATTAATATTTCTATTAAAAATAAACTAATAAATAATTAAAATGAATATTTAAAATTATAATGAATACAAATTAAAATGAGATTTATGATTTATTAAATATGGTATACCAGTTTAATGGATTACTAATTTAGGGGTTTTGTCGTTTAGGAGTTTAGTAATTAATGTTTTTAGGCATTTAGTCATTTATAGTTTTTATTTATATAATAAAAATAAAAATAAATTTTGTTGATTTTATCTGATTTTCAAAGGTTATAACCTTTAAAAATAAAATAATTTTTAAATTTTTTGAAATGTGAATACCATGTATAATTATATTAATCTTACTAATTATATATCATATAAATTCAATTTAAACAATTTTAATGATAGATAGTATAATAATTATCAAAAATTAAATTAATAAACTATTATTAATAATATAAATATTAATTAAAATATATTTACATAACACAAAATGATTCAAAATCAAATCAAAATATATTACTAAATAATAATATTTAATTTTCAAATATTTCTTTCTTTTTGTAAGCTTATATTTAATTTTTATTAAAATAAATTATTTAAATAATATTTATCTCACTTGAAAATTATTTTGTAATTAATTTATCTAAAAAATTATATTATAAATAAATAAAATGAATATTTAAAATTATAATAAATAGTAATAAAAATGAGATTTATTATTTATTTAGTAGTATATAGCTGTTAAAATGTTTATGTATTTAGGGGTTTCGGGGTCTATGAGCTTCCTGATTTAAGTTAGTAGGCATTTAATGATCTATAGATTTTATTTAAAAAAAAGAAATAACAAAAAAATTATTTTTATTATTATTTCTCATTTTTTAAGTTTATAACCTTTGAAATTATAATAAATTTAAATTTTTTTTCAAAAGTGAATACAATATTTAGTTATAATAATCATTATATTTATATATCATATAAATTCAATATAACCAATTTTATTGATATATATTCTAATAATGATCAAAAAATAAATAAATAATATATTATTAATAAGATAGATATCAATTAAAATATAATTAAAAAACCTAAAATGATTCAGAAGAAAAGCAAAATATATTATAATATAATAATTTTTTATTTTGAATTTTTTTTATTTTAAAAAGTCTATATTTTTTGATTAAAAATAATTTATATAAATTATATTTGTCTAACTCATAATTTATTTTGTAATTAATATTTATATAAAAATAAACAAATAAATAATTAAAATGAATATTTAAAATTATAATGAAAAAAAATGAGTTATATTAATTATTATTTAGGCTATACCAGTTTAATTTTAATTATATCTGTTTCACTAATAATTTATTTTATAATTAATATTTCTATAAAAATAAACTGATAAATAATTAAAATAAAAATTTAAATTATACTGAATAAAAATTAAAATGAGATTTATTATTTATTATTATAGGTTTTATTTAAATAATAAAATAATAATAAAAATTTATAATTTTTTCTGATTTTCATAGTTTATAACCTTTGAAAATATAATAATATTTAAAATTTTTTAACTGTAAATATAATATTTTATTTATAATAATATTAATAATTATATATCATATAAATTCAATATAAAGAATTTTATTGATAGATATTATAATAATGATCAAAATTTAAAGTAATAAACTATTAATAAAAAGATAGAAATTAATTAAAAAATATTTACAAAACGCAAATTGATTAAAAATTTAAGTAAAATAAATAACTCGATAATAATTTTAAATTTTTAAATTTTTTCTTCTTTTATATGTGTATATATATTATTTCATTATAAATAAATTATTTAAATTATATTTGCCGCACTCATAATTTATTTCGTGATAAATATTTCTATAAAAATAAACTAATAAATAATTAAAATGAATATTTAAAATTATAATAAATAGAAAAAACAATGAGATTTATTATTTATTAAGTAGTATACAGCTGTTATAAGGTTTATGTATTCAGGGGTTTCAGGTTTTATGAGCTACTGATTTATGTAAGTAAACATTTAGTGGAATATAGGTTTTATTTAAAAAATAAATAACAAAAAATTTATTTTTTGTATTCTTACTCATTTTTTAAGATTATAACCTTTGAAAATATAATAATTTTTAAATTTTTTTCAAAAGTGAATACAATATTTATTTATAATAATCATAATTATTATATATCATATAAATTTAATATAAACAATTTTATTCATAGATATTCTAATAATTATCAAAAAATAAATTAAAAATCTATTATGAATAAGATTGATATTACTTAAAATAAGATATCAAAACCTAATAAGATTGAAAAGCAAAGCAAAATATATTACTTAATAATAAATTAATTAATAAACTAGTATTAATAAGAATGATATAAATTAAAATATAATTGTAAAATCTAAAATGATTCAAAATCAAAATAAGATATATTAATAAAAAATAATTTTAATTTTTTAAAATCTTGCCTCTTTTTATAAGCATATATTTTTGTTATGAAAAATAAATTATTTAAATTATACCTGTCTCACTAATAATTTATATTGTAATTAATATTTATATAAAAATAAACTGATAAATAATTAAAATTAATATTTAAAATTATAATGAATACTAATAAAAATGTGAATTATGATTTATTATTTAGAATATACTAATTTATGTTTTGAGTATTTATGAGCTTCGTGGATTAGGAGTTTAGTCATTTTAGTATTGAGTCATTTAGTGGTTTATATGTTTTATTTTAAAAATTAAATAAAAAAAAAGTATTTTTGTTATTTTTTCTCATTTATGAAGATTATAACCTTTGAAAATATAATAATTTTTAATTTTTTGTTTGAAAAGTTAATACAATATGAAGTTAACAATCATAATAATTAAATATCATATAAATTCAATATAAATTAATTTATTGGTATATATTATAATAATGATCATACAAAAGGTTAATAAACAATTATTAATAAGATAAATATTGTTTAAAATATATTTGCAAAATTTAAAATGATTCAAAATCAAAGTGAAATATTTTACTAAATATTAATTTTAAATTTTTAAATTTTTGTATCCATTTATATGCTTATATATTTTTTGATGAAAAATAAATTTTTTAAATTATATTTGTCTCACTAATAATTTATTATTTAATTTATATTTCTATAAAAATAAACTAATAAATAATTAAGATGTATGGTTAAAATTATAATGAATAATAATAAAAAAGAGATTTATTATTTATTATATATAGTATACTAGGTTTAATTGTTAATTATTTAGGGGTTTTGTCATTTAGAAGTTTATCAATTTATGTTTTTAGGCATTTAGTGGTTTATAGGTTTTATATATATAATAAAATAAAATAAATTTTTTTGATTTTTTCTAATTTTGAAAGGTTATAATCTTTGAAAAGAAAATAATTTTAAAATTTTTTGAAATGTGAATACCATGTATAATTATATTAATCTTACTAATTATATATCATATAAATTAAATATAAACAATTTTAATGATAGATATTATAATAATTATCAAAAATTAAATTAACAAACTATTATTAAAAATCTAAATATTAATTAAAATATATTTACATAACCCAAAATTATTCAAAATCAAATCAAAATATATTACTAAATAATAAAATTTAATTTTTAAATTTTTCCTTCTTTTTTTAAGCTTATATTTTTTTTGATTAAATATAAATTATTTAACTATTATTTGTCTAATTCGAAATTTATTTCGAATTAATTTTTCTAAAAAATTAAGATATAAATAATTAAAATGAATATTTAATATTATAATAAATAGAAATATAAATTAGATTTATTATTAAATAAGTAGAATATAGATATTAAAAGGTTTATGTATTTAGGGGTTTTGGGGTTTATGAGCTTACTGATTTAAGTAAGTAATCATTTAATGATCTATAGTTTTTATTTAAAAAATAAAATAACAAAGAATTTATTTTTATTATTTTTTCTCATTTTTTAAGGTTATAACATTTGAAATTATAATAATTTTTAAATTTGTTTCAAAAGTGAATACAATATTTATTTATAATAATCATAATAATTATATATCATATAAATTCAATATAAACAATTTTATTGATAGATATTCTAATAATTATCAAAAAATAAATTAAAAATCTATTATGAATAACATTGATATTACTTAAAATATAATATAAAAACCTAAAATGATTCAAAAGCAAAGCAAAATATATAAGTAAAAAATAATTATTTGTTTTTAAATTTTTATTCTTTTTATAAGCTTATCTATTATTTGATGAAAAATAATTTTTATTAATTATATTTTTAACTCATAATTTATTTTATAATTAATATATATATATAAATAAAAAAATCTAAATGAATTTTTTAATTTATAATGAAAACAAATAAAAAAATGAAATTTATTAATTATTATTTAGGGTATACCCGTTTAAACGATTATCTATATAGGGGTATCGAGATTTTGTAGTTTAATGATTTATGTGTCTAGGCATTAAGTGATTTATAGGTTTTATTTAAACAATGAAATAATAAAAAAAATATTTTTTTTTTCAAATGTTCAATGGTTATAATCTTTGAAAATATAATAATTTTAAATATTTTTTCAAAAGTGAATACAATATTTAATTATAATAATTATTAAATTTATATATCATATAAATTAAATATAAATATTTTTATTGATAAATTTCTAATAATGATCGAAAAATAAATTAATAATCTATTATTAATAAGTTAGATATGAATTAAAATATAATTACAAAACCTAAAATGATTCATAAACAATGTAAAATATATTACTATATAATAATTTTTTGTTTTAAATTTTTTTTTCTTTTAATAAGTTTATCTATATTTTTTTTGTTGAAAAATAATTTCTATAAATTATATTTGTCTAACTTATAATTTATTTAGTAATTAATATCTATATAAAAATTTACAAATAAATAATTAAAATGAATATTTAAAATTATAATGAAAAAAATAAAAATGAGATTTATTATTTATTATTTATTATTTACGATATACATGTTTAAAAAATGTATTTATTTAGGGTTTTCCAGATTTAGAAGTTATTGATTTAAGTATTTAGGAATTTAATGGTTTATAGCTTTTATTTAAACAATGAAATAACAAAAAATTTATTTATGATATTTTTTCAAATTTTAAAATGTCATAACATTTGAAAATATAATAATTTTAAATTTTTTTAAAAATGTGAATACAATATATAGTAATAATAATTATTATCACTATATATAATATAAACTAAATATAAATAATTTTATTTATAATATTATATCAATTATCAAAAAATAAATTAATAAACTATTATTAATATGATAGATAAAATTAAAAAATAATTAAAAAACCTAAAATGATTCAAAATCAAAGTAAAATTTATTAGTAAATAAAAATTTTTGTAGTATTTGCATCATTTTATAGTCTTCTATATTTTTTTGATGAAAAATATATTATTTTAATTATATTTTATCACTCATAATTTATTTTATAATTAATATTTCTATAAATTATTTAAATTATATTTAAGGTTTACGTGTTTAAAGGTTTAGGTACTTAGGGGCTTCAAGGTTTAGAAGTTTAGATATTTATGTATTTAGGCTTTTAATGGTTTATGAGTTTTATTTAAACAATGATATAACAAAAAAATTATTTTTGTTATATTTTCGCATTTTTGAAGGTTATAACCTTTGAAAATAGAAGACTTTTTAATTTTTTTTATATGTGAATACTATATTTAGTTATGATAATCTTAATAATCATATATCATGTTAATTCAATATAAACAATAATATTGATAGATATTATATTAATGATCAAAAAATAAATAAATAAACTATTATTAATAAGATAGATATTTTTTAAAATATATTTGCAAAACATAAATTTATTCAAAATCATAGTAAAATATAATAGTAAATAATAATTTTTTTGATGTTTTGCTTCTTTTTATAAGTTTATATTTTTTGTTATTAAAAGTAAATTATTTAAATTATATTTGTCTTCCACATAATTTATTTTTAATTTATAATTCTATAAAAATAAACTAATAAATAATTAAAATGAATATTTAAAATTATAATGAATACAAATAAAATTAAAATTTTTATTATTTATTATTTAGGATATACTAGTTTAATGGTTTAAGTATTTAGGTGTTTTGGGATTTAGTGATTTATGTGTTTAGGACTTTAGTGATTTATAGTTTTTATTTAAACAATAAAAAAATAAAAAATCAAATTTTTTGATTTTTTTTAATTTTTGAAGGTTATAACCTTCGAAAATATAATAATTTTTATTTTTTTTAAATGTTAATATAATATTTAGTTATAATATTATTAATTATTATATATCTGTCTCACTGATAAGTATTTATATGTTTTTAGGGTATACCTATCTCACTAATAAGTAATTATATATCTCTCACTAATATTTAGTTATAATATTTATATATCTGTCTCATAATTTATTTTGTAATTAGTATTTATATAAAAATAAACAAATAAATAATTAAAATGAATATTTAAAATTATAATGAAAAAAAAATGAGATTTATTAATTATTATTTAGGGTATACCAGTTAAATTTTATTTATATCTCTCACTAATAAGTATTTATACGAATAAAAAAAATTTAATGTATACTAGTTTAATGGTTTAAGTATTTAGATGTTTTGTCATTTAAAAATTTAGCGATTTATGTTTTTAGGCATTTAGTGGTTTTTAGGATTTATTTAAACAATAAAATAATAAAAAAAAGTTTATAATTTTTTATCATTTTCATAGGTTATAACCTTTGAAAATATAATAATATTTAAAATTTTTTTAAATGTAAATCTAATTTTTTAGTTATAATAATATTTATAATTATATATCATATAAATTCAATATAAACAATTTTATTGATAAATATTATAATAATGATCAAAAATTAAATTAATAAACTATTAATAAAAAGATTAAAATTAATTAAAAAATATTTACAAAACCCAAATTGATTCAAAATTAAAGTAAAATATATTAATTGATAATAATTTAAAAATTTTAAATTTTTACTTCTTTTATATGCATATATATATTATTCCATTAAAAATAAATTATTTAAATGATATATGTCACACTCATAATTTATTTTGTAATAAATATTTCTATAAAAATAAACTAATAAATAATTAAAATGAATATTTAAAATTATAATAAATAGAAATAAAAATTAGACTTATAATTTATTATGTATTATATATCGGTTTAATGGTTACTGTATTTAGGCATTATGGGTTCTAGGAATTTACTTATTTAACTGTGTATGTATTTAGTAGTTTATAGGTTTTATTTAAAAAATAAAAAAACAAAAAATTTATTTTTATTATTTTTTGATATTTTCAAAGGTTATAACCATAGATAATATAAAATTATTTAAATTTTTTTCAAAAGTGAATTCAATATTTAGTTATAATAATCATTATATTTATATATCATATAAATTCAATATAAACTATTTAATTGATAAATATTCTAATAATAATCAAAAAATAAATTAATATTCTATTATTAATAAGATAGATATCAATTATAATATAATTACAAAACCTAAAATAATTCAGAAGCAAAGCAAAATATATTACTATATAATAATTTTTTGTTTTGAAATTTTTTTTTCTTTTAAAAAGTTTATCTATATTATTTTGATGAAAAAAAATTTATATAAATTATATTTGTGTAACTCATAATTTATTTTGTAATAAATATTTATATAAAAATAAACAAATAAATAATTAAATTCGAATATTTAAAATTAAAAAGAAAAAAATGAGATTTACTCTTTATTATTTAGGATAAACCAGTTTAATTTAAATTAGATCTGTCTCACTAATAATTTATTTTGTAATTAATATTTCTATAAATATAAACTGATAAATAATTAAAATTAAAATTAAAATTATACTGAGTAATTAAATTAATTTATATTGTTCCTCTATCAACTCTAGAATGATTGCTAAATCGCTAACCAAAATAATCAGAGCTTTTACTTTATCTCTATTATGTCTCATCATATTTGATGTTGAAACAATGGGCTAACAAAGGTAATTTGACTCATGTATTCTAACAGACTAAACCAAAGTTGCACCCCTATGTGTTGAAATAGCTAGTTGTCGAGGATGCTATTTATATTGATTATTGTAATTTCTTCTAAAATATAACTCATACACACACTCAAAGCAATTTTTTAAAAACATAGTTGACCTCTAAAAAAATAACCACCATATAGCCTATTAGAACAAACTAGCCCTAGGGTGGTTTGAGCAGGGCAAGAAGTATTGGCTCTCTTTAAATCAAGAATCAAAAAATTTATTTTATTGGTATGTCTAAGCCTTTTTTTTATATCCTCATGGATATGAAAAGTATCATTTCTTTCTTTTTATATTAAATGAGTTATGTATACAATCTCTCAATACTCAAAAAGGTGTAAATGAATCATATTCAAATGTATAAAAGGTTTTAATCATTGCTCAAAATATTAGTCTTGCAAATTGACACTTGAGGTCACAAATCAAAGGAAAAAGTCATAGTGATATTTCCAATCCCAAGAATTTTAGCTATAGAAAGTTATAAAGAGTAGTACTTGAGCTTTAACTATTTCTAGAGTCATGACTTTTGCTCTTGAGGAATGTCCAAATTACAATCATTCCTAGTGCAATGAATTTGCATAAAGATAAAATGCACAAGCTATGGTCATATCCAATACTGTGACCCAGTATTATAGTGATTAAATATGTATTCAAGATCAGTCTTAAAGCCATAACAATATGTTCAACAGAGAGACACAAGTTATGGCATATTCTTATCAATATGATTTTGTGTTCTAGAGACAAAATATACAATCATGACCATTGCTAATGCTAGAATAATCTAAAACAAAAAAGAGATTGAATCCATAACTCACCCCTTGAGTCAAAACTTTTTGTTACATATACAAAAAGATAAATCTGTGACATTCCTAAACGTTGTGAATTTCAATTTAAATTTAACACATAGTCATTTGATTATAAAAGTGCAAAACACAAGATTTAGGATTTATTGGTTAGGGATATAGTTTATGGTTTAAGGTTTAGGATTTAAAGTTTAGGGTTTATGATTTATTTTTTTGTTTTTTTTTGGAAAATACATACTTTATTTATCATTTAGGCACACAACTTACAAGAGATTAAAAAGCTGACTAATTTAGGCCGGCCCACCAAATCCTATGCACCTTAATGATTCTATGCATAAAATACATAAAAAAACATAATGCCTAATAATTCCAAGCGTACGAATAGAGGTGTCAAACGTGCCGGGCCGGCCCGGCCCGGCACGAGGCAAGGCAAGGTTCGGCCGTGCCTGGGCCGGCCCGGCACGATCAAAAAACGTGCCCGGGCCCGTGCCGTGCCCGGGCGAACAAAGCACGTGCCGTGCCTGGCACGGCACGGCTCGTTCCTTGGCACGGCACGCCGGCACGCGTGCCTGCGTCGCGAGTCGTGAGTCGCGACTCACGGTCACGACTCACTGAGTCGTGACTCGTGACCCAACCGGGCCCCGCCCCTGGTAAAAAGACCGCCTCGCCTGCCCTGCCTTGCCGTGCGCCCGTGCCCGAGCGGGTCGGCACGGCACGGCACGGCCGTGCCGTGCCCACGGGCCGTGCCGTGCCCGAATTTAAAAAACCATGCCGTGCCGGGCACGGCACGGTAGCACGACTGGGCACGTGAAAAACGGGCCGTGCCGTGCTGGACCGGCCCGTTTGACACCTCTACGTACGAATACAACTAAAATCACCTGGCATTCCTGGACTTCAGAGGTGGCATTGAGTCATTTTGCGCACTGCATCCTTTTCATTCGGATTTTTCCAACCCTATTGGAGGAACCTGAATGATGCACCATATTAAAACTATGCAAATATAATGTGCATGTGTGTGACATGCAGCATCAAGCGTTTGCCTATGTCATTGCTATTCAATGGAATAGATGTAAAACTAAATACCCATAAATCCACAAATCCATATCTACGGCACTTTGTCAATTCATTCTCACCTCTGAATTCCACTTTATTTTGCTGCAATGATCCTCAAAAGAGTATATCTTGGGTTAGAATGCTTCCTCGTCGAGCTCCAAGAAGTGGCTGTATCTTTCACGGACAAAATATCAAAAAATATGCATCCATCGGTGTGCATGTGTGATGAGGTCCATTACATAGTCTAATTATCTACGCGTAAAACCAAGCTAGACTACAATTAAAATTACAAAAGGCTATAAAGATCACTCTTATGCTCCCTGGAATGTAGCATTGCCTAATGTGAATTTACAAAATGCATTAGTGGGCCCCACTTTGAGATACTCATGGGTCCAATTGCCCTCATTGCATGCTACATAGAGAACAGACAAGATTGTGTGTGTGTGTGTGTCATGATTCGTCTCTACAAGTACATGATGCATACAAAGTCCAAAATATAAATAAGACTACAAACATAAACTACAAGTTTGAATCTTTCACTCCCGTATGGCTAGTCTGGACTCCATTGCTTACTGGGCCTGCTTGGTGATGCTTCGGATTTTGTGCCTCTCGAATTAATCATGGATTACCCGCTACTCCTGCTGGGCGACGGTTGGGTGGCCCTCTAGGCTGCCTGATAGTGCTAGTGGGACCCACATCTAGCTACTCCTGGGTTTACTCCCGACCACTTTGCTCGGTCTCATCAGTTGTCTGAATGTTAACATCCTGGCTTGCTAGTGGGGCCCTCTACAAGCCGGTGGCCCATACTTATGGCTGCTTCCAAAACTTGCCGGCCCCTCTGAATGCTACACCAAAATGGACAAGAATATGTGCACGTGTGTACTGTGGTCCGTCGCTATGTGTGTGTGGTGCAACAGTATCAGGGTTTAGTAGTTTAATAATTTAAGCATTTAGGTATTTTGTGGTTTATAGGTTTTATTTAAATACTTAAATAACAAAAAATTTATTTTTATGATTTTTTCTCATTTTCAAGGTTATAACCATTGAAAATATTATAATTTTTAATTTTTTTCAAATGTTAATACAATATTTAATTATAATAATCATAAAAATTAAATATCATGTAAATTCAATATAAATAATTTTATTGATCGATATTATAATACCGATCATAAAATAGATTAATAAACTATTATTAATAAGATAGATATTAATTAAAATATATTTGCAAAACCTAAAATGATTCAAAATCAAAGTAAAATATATTACTAAATAATAATTTTTTATTTTTAAATTTTTGATTCTTTTTATAAGCTTATAAATTTTTTTGATGAAGATAAATTATTTAAATTATATTTGTCTCATTCATAATTTTATTTTGAAATTAATATTTCTATAAAAATAAACTAATAAATAAATAAAATGAATATTAATATCATAATGAATACAAATAAAAATGAGATTTATGATTAATTATTTAGGGAATACCGGTTTAATGGTTTAAGTATTTAGGAGTTTAGTGATTTAAGTGTTTAGGCATTTAGTAGTTTATATGTTTTATTTAAATAATGAAATAACAAAAAAATTATTTTTCAAATTTTTTATAAATTTTTTAAATTTTTTTCAAATTTGAATACAATATTTAGTTTGTAGTTAAAATATTTTTCAAATTACTACAATATTTGTTTCATTTATAATTTTATTTTGTAATTAAAATTTCTATAAAAATAAACTAATAAATAATTAAAATGAATATTATAATTATAATGAATACAAATAAAATTGAGATTTATGATTAATTATTTAGGGTATACCGGTTTAATGGTTTAAGTATTTTGGTGTTTAGGAGTTTAGTGATTTAAGTGTTTAGGCATTTAGTTGTTTATATGTTATATTTAAATAATGAAATAACAAAAAAATTATTTTTCAAATTTTTATCAATTTTGACGGTTATAACCTTTAGAAATATAATAATTTTTAAATTTTTTTCAAAAGTGAATACAATATTTAGTTATAATAAACTAAATAATTATATATCATATAAATTAAAAATGAACAATTTTATTGATATATATTAATAAACTAAATATAAATATAAATATAATAATGATCAAAAAATAAATTAATAAACTATTATTTATTGATAGATATTTATATATTATTTATAAATACGACAGAATCAAAAACGACATCCACGACATCCACGACAGAATCAAAAACGAGAAATCAAAATAGGAAATAACATGGTTCGCTCGTCGCTCAGTACGACTAGCTACATCCACCAGAAAATGCTTATGCATTATAGATTAAAACCAAGAAAATAGAACATCTTACAGTATGCAGCATGCAGCAGTCACGAAATCGCGCAGAGAGAGGAGAGGGATGATGAACAGTTCAAACACGTCAAAAAACAGCCACCCAAAAAATAAATTACAAATCGTTTTATATGAAAAATAAACATCCGGTTCATTTAACCGAAGCGGGTCAGATCATGGAACGGGTCAGGCTCTGCTCCAAAAATTTCGGCCCACTGACCGGACAGCGGGACCTCTGTTATTGTGCTACTGCTGTATCCCCGGGCTTTTAATATTTCCTTTCCTGCACTTACATTAAAATATTAAAACAGATTATTAAGTAAAAACAAATTACATATACAGCAATCTCCACCTTAATTTGTTTTGCATGCAGATAGAGAGACACTCTCTATAAACAGTTAGTCCAAAAAGACTACATCTGATTTGATATATTCAGTAAGTCAAGATAGTGTCTTAACTTATTCAGAGTAACAGATTTAGTAAACATGTCAGCTGGATTATCAGAAGTTGCAATATTCTTTACTTGTACCCTATTCTCAGATCGAAGGAAATGATATCGCACATCAATGTGCTTTGTTCTCTCATGGTGCACTTGGTCTTTTGCTAAACAAATAGCACTGAGGTTGTCATAGAAGACTGTTGCAACCTCTTCATAAAGACCAAGGTCCTTGAGAAAACCTTTCAGACATATCCCTTCCTTCGCAGCTTCAGTCAGAGCCATATACTCTGCTTCAGTAGAAGATAAAGTAATAGAAGATTACAGTGTGGCTTTCCAGCTAACTACAGAACCACATACATTGAAGACATAACCAATCATAGACCGTCTACTATCAACATCTCCTGCATAGTCAGAATCAGAATATCCTGCCAGCAAAAATTCAGATTCATTACCAAATATCAGACCAACATCAGAAGTCCCCTTGAGGTACCTAAGTATCATCTTAACAGCTTTCCAGTGCTCTTGACCAGGGGTTATCATAAACCTACTCACTGTGCTTACTACATGAGCAATATCAGGTCGGGTGCACACCATAAGATACATGAGGCTCCCGACAGCACTAGAATAAGGAATCTTAGACATTTGTTTCTTATCAGATTCAGATTGAGGACAATATTCTAATGTTAGATGGAGGTTAGAAGAAAAAGGTGTGGATAGAGGCTTACAAGAAGCCATTCCAAATCTAGATATAAGTTTCTGAATATATCATTTCTGTGAAAGAAACCATTTTCTTTTAATTCTATCTCTGAATATTTCTATACCTAAAATTTGATTTGCTCCTCCAAGATCTTTCATATCAAATTCAGAACTGAGGAGATCTTTCAGTTCCTGAATATCAGATTTATTTCTGGCAGCAATAAGCATATCATCTACATACAATAGCAAGTAGATATATGACTAATCCTTGTGCCTTTTGAAATAAACATAGCAGTCATGGTCACACCTACTGTATTCATGACTAGTCATGAAACAGTCAAATGTCTTGTATAACTGACGGGGAGACTGCTTAAGTCCATAAAGGGACTTCAGAAGCTTGCACACATGGGTTTCCTTGCCTGATACTATTGGGAAATTGCGCTTTCACGGGTAGTGAGATTAAGAATAGAAAACACAGAAACAACACAGAAACAAGCAATATATATCCCAATCCACAAACATTCATGACAGAATCAAAACGAGAAATCAACACAGCAAATAACATGGTTTGCTAGTCGCTCAGTACGACTAGCTACCACCACCAGAAAATGTTTATGCGTTACAGATTAAAACCAAGAATAGTATGTCTTATAGTATGCAGCATTCGGCAGTCATGAAATCACGCAGAGAGAGAGGAGAACGAAGATAAACAGTTCAACCGGGTCAAAACCCAGCTTCCCGAAAAATAAATAAAAATGTTTTTATACAGAAAATAAACAGCCGGTTCATTTAACCGAAGCGGGTCGGATCATGGACCGGGCCAGGCTCTGCTCCAAAAATATTAAAATAGATTATTAAGTAAAAACAAATTACATATACAGCAGATACCTCAAAACCCTCATGCTGGCTCATGGAGATCTCTTCATCGAGATCTCCATGAAGAAAAGCAGT
Source organism: Sapria himalayana (assembly GCA_029783825.1). Taxonomy (NCBI): domain Eukaryota; kingdom Viridiplantae; phylum Streptophyta; class Magnoliopsida; order Malpighiales; family Rafflesiaceae; genus Sapria; species Sapria himalayana. Next base: position 92,806 of record JAREIK010000018.1, read on the forward strand.
TTTGACATCTAGTTGCTCAAGTTCAAGATTCTGATGTGATACTAATGCAAGAAGCACTCTTATTGAGGTATGTCTAACTACAGGAGAGAATATCTCATTGTAGTCAACACCCTCTTTCTGACTGAACCCTCTTGTAACTAGACGTGCCTTAAACTTTAAACCACCAGCAATTGAGGCATCTTCTTTCTTCTTGAAAATCCATTTGCAAGACACTATTTTTCTTCCATTTGGTTTAGGTACAATGATCCAGGTACCATTCTTATGAAGAGATTCAATTTCTTCATTCATGGCAACCAACCATGACTCAGACTAAGGACAATTAATAGCATTCCTGAAGGAGGATGGTTCAGGAATGTCAATATCTTCGGCAATTGTAGGGCAAACCCTACAAATTCATCAAAGCCGAATCTCAGAGGAGGACGTGCGTTCACCCTCCTTTTTCTATCCCTTGCAATACAGTAGGGAATAGACTCTTCAGGTGCAGTTTCAGGATCAGGTTCAATAACAGATTTAGCATCATTTTCATGATTAGCTATCATTTGTCTAGAAACAACATGCATCCTTCCTGGAGCTACATATTCAGATTTTAGCTCCACCTTAAGTTCAGCTTGAGGAACATCAGGTAACTGAATAGGACTAGGTACTTGTTTCAGAATGACACTCTCATCGAAGGTAACACTCCAAGTGAGTATAACTCTCTTTTCAGATGGTGACCAGATACGGAATCCTTTGACTCATTCACCATAACCAACAAATATTCCCTTGCGTGCTCGAGGTTCAAGCTTACCATCATTTACATGATAATAGGCAATACACCCAACACCTTCAGATTGGAATAATCTGCAGGTTTACTAGTCCACACTTCAAATGGAATTTTAAAGTTAATTCAACTATGTGTCGATCTGTTTATCAGATGGCATGCTGTATTAACAGCTTCAGCCCAAAACTCTTTGCCTAAGCCTGATTGAGAGAGCATACATCTATTTCTCTCTAGAAGAGTTTGGTTTATTCTTTCAGTAATGCCATTTTGCTGAGGAGTGTCCCTAACAGTTTTGTGTCTCGCAATACCTTTGTCCTTACAGAATTCCTCAAATTCTGACGAACAGAATTCTAGACCATTATCTGTTCGTAACAGTTTAACCTTCTGTTGTGTTTGATTTTCTACTAAGCTAACCCACTGCTTAAACTTTATAAAAGTCTCGGATTTATGTTTCATCATGAATACCCAGGACATCCTGGAGTAATCATCAACTAAACATAAATAAAAACGAGCACCCCCGAAAGATGTGACTATAGAAGGACCCCAACAGCCAGCATGGATATAATCCAAAATACTGTTTGTGAAGTGTATGGCTTTACCGAACTTAGTTCTATGTTTTTTACCAAAAACACAATGATCACAAAAATTTAATTTACTGACTCTATGACCAACAAGAAGATTAAGATCAGAAAGAATTTTCATACCTTTCTCTCCCATATGTGCGAGCCGCATATGCCATAGTCTGGTAAGTTCAGCTTTGTCTTCAGATGCTGGCTCTCCAGATGTGACAGCAATAGCCCCTGTCACTGTGGAACCTATCAGTGTGTATAGCGTTTCAGTTTTCTGCCCCTTCAGTACAACATCATTTCCTCTGTGAACATTCAATGTTCCCTCTCTACCACTAAATGAATATTCTTGATCATCCAGAACACCAAGAAAAATGAGATTCATTGTCATCTCAGGGACATATCTCACATTTGAAAGTGAGACAATTCGGCAATCCCAAGTTCTTAGTCTGACTGTGCCGATTCCAACCACCTTACATGGTTGGCTGTTGACCACCACAGCATGGCCATCTTCCTTCTTGTCTTATTTGTTGAACCACTCCAAGTGAGTGCTTATATGGAAGGAAGCACCAGTATCCAGAATCCAAGAATCTGATCTTGCGATCGTTGTGGAGATTACCAACACAAGGTCTTCTCCATCATCCAGATCATCAAAAGTCACAACAGCAGCAGGTGGGGGGTTAGGTTGACCTTGCTGTTCCAACCTTGATCTCTTCTTCGGGTACTCAGTTTTCCAATGCCCTTTCTGTTTACAATAGTGACAAATGTCACCCTCCTTTGACATCTTCTGAATCTTATTTCCCTTCTTCTTGAATGGAACAGGTTGTGGCCTCCTGTTTATCACCACCAATCCAGCAGGATGTTGTTCAAGTCTTTCAACCGCAGCCTTCTACCTCATCTCTCAGGAGTGTAGGGTAGCCCGAACATCCTCTAGTGTGATCTCCTCTTTCCCCACAATGAGAGATTCAACAAAATTTTCATAGGAAGGAGGAAGAGAAACCAAGAGTAGAAGTGCAGCATCCTCATCATCCACCTTAGCATCCACCCGTTTAAGTTCCATGAGGATGCTGTTCAAGTCATCCAGATGCTTCTTCAAAGAGGTTCCCTCTTGCATCCTCAGTGTGAATAGCCTTCTCTTCAACAGAAGCTTGTTCGTCAATGATTTAGTCATGTACAAAGACTCAAGCTTGAGCCACAGTCCTGCAGCAGATTCCTCATCTACTGCCTCAGCAATGACTTCATCCGATAAGATCAACAGAATGGTGGAGTGTGCTTTCTCTTCACATCTCCAAGCCTCAGCCTCGGTTATTCCAAGACCAGCAGCAGTGTGTGCACCGAAGCCTTGAACCAGAGGACTCCAAATATCGAATTTTTCAAATGCGTTCGCATTTTAATCTGCCACATACTAGACCCATTTATGCCATTGAATTTCTCAATTGTGGTGTTTAGGGTTCTAGCCATTTCAACAGAAATTTGTTTATACAGACTAATCTCAAACCCTAAATGCACAATTGCTCGAAAAATCCCAAACCAAGCTCTGATACCAATTGTTGGGTAATTGCGCTTCCACGAGTAGTGAGATTAAGAAACATAAAAAAACAGAAACACAGAAAACAAGCTATATATATATCCCAAACCAACAGCATCCACGACAGAATCAAAAATGAGAAATCAACACAGGAAATAACGTGGTTCGCTAGTCGCTCAGTACGACTAGCTACCTCCACCAGAAAATGCTTATGCGTTACAGATTAAACCCAAGAAACAGAATGTCTTACAGTATACAGCATGCAGCAGTCATGATATCACGCAGAGAGAGGAGAGGGATGATGAACAATTCAAACATGTCAAAAAATAGCCACCCGAAAAATAAATTACAAATCATTTTATATGAAAATTAAACATCCGGTTCATTTAACCGAAGCGGGTCAGATCATGGAAGGGGTCAGGTACTGCTCCAAAAATTTCGGCCCGCTGACCGAACAGCTGGACCTCTGTTATTGTGCTACTGCTGCATCCCCGAGCTTTTAATATTTCCTTTCCAGCACTTACATGAAAATATTAAAATAGATTATTAAGTAAAAACAAATTACATATACAGCAAATTTTACTTTGATTTTGAATCATTTTAGTTTTTTTAATTATATTTTAATTTATATCTATCATATTAATAATAGTTTATTAATTTATTTTTTGATAATTGATATAATATTTATTAATAAAATTGTTTATATTTATTTTATATTATATATAGTTATAATAATTATTATTACTAAATATTATATTCACATTTTTAAAAAATTTTAAAATTATTATATTTTCAAATGTTATGACATTTTAAATTTTGAAAAAATATCAAAAATAAATTTTTTGTTATTTCATTGTTTAAATTATAGCTATAAACCATTAAATGCATAATTACTTAAATCAATAACTTTTAAATCTCGAAAATCCTAAATACTTTTTTAAATAATTATATCCTAAATAATAATTAATAAATCTCATTTTTATTTTTTTCATTATAATTTTAAATATTCATTTTAATTATTTATATGTTTATTGTTATATAAATATTAAATACAAAATAAATTATAAGTTAGAAATATATAATTTATATAAATTATCTTTCAACAAAAAAAATATAGATAAACTTATTAAAAGAAGAAAAAAATTAAAAATAATAAATTATTATATAGTAATATATTTTACTTTATTTCTAAATCATTTTAGGTTTTGTAATTATATTTTAATTGATATCTACCTTATTAATAATAGATTATTAATTTATTTTTTGATCATTATTAAAAGATTTATCAATAAATATATTTATATTTAATTTATATGATATATAAATTTAATTATTATTATAACTAAATATTGTATTTACTTATGAAAAAAATTTTAAAATTATTATATTTTCAAAGATTATAAACTTTGAACATGTGAAAAAACAAAAAAATTATTTTTATTATTTTATTATTTAAATAATACCTATATATCACTAAATGCCTAAACACTTAAATCACTAAACTACAAAATCCCGATAACCCTATATAGATAATCCTTTAAACGGGTAACCCCTAAATAATAATTAATAAATCTCATTTTTATTTGTTTTTATTTTAATTTAAAAATTCATTTTGATTGTTTAGTTTTTTATTTATATATATATATTAATTATAAAATAAATTATGAGTTAAAAATATAATTTATAAAAATTATTCTTCATCAAAAAATAGATAAGCTTATAAAAAAAACAATTTAAAAACAAATAATTATTATTTAAGTAATATATTTTGCTTTGCTTTTGAATCATTTTAGGTTTTGATATTATATTTTAAGTAAAATTAATCTTATTCATAATAGATTTTTAATTTAATTTTTGATAATTATTAGAATATCTATCAATAAAATTGTTTATATTGAATTTATATGATATATAATTATTATGATTATTATAAATAAATATTTATACACTTTTGAAAAAAAATTAAAAATTATTTTATTTTCAAAGGTTATAAATGTGAAAATATCAAAAAAAAATAAAAATTATTTTTTTTTTATTTTTTTTGCTTAAATAAAATCTATAAAACACTAAATACATACATAGTTAAATCAGTAAACTCCGAAACACCATAATGCTTAAATACATTAACCATTAAACTGCTATATACGAAATAATAATTAATAAATCTAATATTTATTTCTATTTATTATAATTTTAAATATTCATTTTAATTATTTATTAGTTTATTTTTATTGAAATATTTATTACAAAATAAAGTATGAGTGTGAGAAATATAATTAAATTAATTTATTTTTAATAAAAAAGAATATACGATTCTAAAAGAAGTAAAAATTAAAAAATTAAAAATTATTATCCAGTAATATATTTTACTATAATTTTCAATCAATTTGGGTTTCGTAAATATTTTTTAATTAATATCTATCTTTTTATTAATAGTTTATTAATTTAATTTTTGATCATTATAATATTATCTATCAATAAAATTGTTTATATTGAATTTATATGATATATAATTTTTAATATTATTAAAACTTTATATTGTATTCACATTTCAAAAAATTGCAAATATTATTATTTTTTCAAAGGTTATAAACTATGAAAATGATAATAAATTATAGAATATTTTTTTGTTATTTTATTTTTTTATATAAAACCTATAAACCACTAAAAGCCTAAAAATATAAATCGCTAAACTCCTAACGGCAAAACCTATAAATATTTAAACTATTAAACTAGTATACAATAGCAATAAATCTTAAATCTCATTTTAATTTTTATTCACTATAATTTTAAATTTTTATTTTAATTATTTATCAATTTATTTTTATAGAAATATTAATTACAAATTAAATTATTAGTGAGACTGATCTAATTTAAATTATAACAGTATCCCTAAATAATAAATAATAAATCTCATTTTTTTTCATTATAATTTTAAATATTTATTTTAATTATTAATTTATTTTTATATAACTATTAATTAAAAAATAAATTATGAGTTAGACAAATATAATTTATGTAAATTATTTTTAATCAAAAAAATAAAATAAACTTTTTAAAATAAAAAAAAATTACAAAACAAAAAAGTATTATATAGTAATATATTTTGGTTTGCTTATGAATCATTTTATGTTTTGTAATTATATTTTAATTGAAATCTATCTTATTAATAATAGATTATTAATTTATTTTTTGAACATTATTACAATATTTATCACTAAAATTGTTTATATTGAATTTATATGATATATAAAAATAATGATTATTATACCTAAATTTTGAATTCGCTTTTGAAACAAATTTAAAAATAATTATATTTTCAAAGGTTATAACCTATGAAAATATCAAAAAAATAATAAAAATAAATTTTTTGTTATTTTATTTTTTAAATAAAACCTATAAACCACTAAATGCATTCACAATTAAATCAGTATACTCCTAAATCCTGTAATACCTAAATACATAAACCATCAAACCACTATATTATACATAATAATTAATAAATCTAATTTTTATTTCTATTTATTATAATTTTAAATATTCATTTAATTATTTATTAGTTTATTTTTATAGAAATATTTATTACAAAATAAATTATGAGTAAGACAAATATATTTTAAATAATTTATTTTTAATCAAAAAATATATATACGCTTATAAAAGAAGTAAAATTTAAAAATTAAAATTTATTATTCAGTAATATATTTAAATTTAATTTTGAATCAATTTGGGTTTTGTAAATATTTTTTAATGAATATCTATCTAATTATTTATAGTTATTAATTTAATTTTTGATCATTATTATAATAACTATCAATAAAATTGTTTATATTGAATTTATATGATGTATGATTATTAATAATATTATAACTAAATATTGTATTCACATTTTAATAAATTTTAAATCTCAAAACCATTAAACCGGTATACATTAACAATAAATCATAAATCTCATTTTAATTTTTATTCAGTATAATTTTAAATTTTTATTTTAATATTTTATCAGTTTATTTATATAGAAATATTAATTACAAAATAAATTATTAGTGAGACAGATATAATTTAAATAATTTATATTTCATCAAAAAAAATATAAGCTTATAAAAATAGGCACAATTTTAAAAACAAAAATTTATTATTTACTAAAATATTTTATTTTGATTTTGTATTATTTTAGATTTTGCATTTATATTTTAATTTATATCATTCTTTTTAATAATAGTTTATAAATTATTTATTAATCATTATTATAATATCTATAAATAAAATTATTTATACTGAGTTTACATTATATAATTATTAAGATTATTATAACTAAATATTATATTCACATTTAAAAATAATTAAAAATTATTATATTTTCAAAGGTTATAACCTTCAAAAATTAAAGAAAAAACAAAAAATAAAATTTTTTGTTTTTTCATTCTTTAAATAAAAAATATTAATCGCTAAAGGCATAAACACTTAAATCACTAAACCCAAAAACACCTAAATACTTAAACCATTAAAACTGTATATCCTGAATAATAAATAATAAATCTCACTTTTATTTGGATTCATTATATTTTAAATATTCATTTTAATTACTTTTTAGTTTATATTTATAGAATTATAAATTACAAAATATATTATGAGGAAGACAAATATACTTAAAATAATATACTTTTAAGAACAAAAAATATAAACAGATAAAAAGAAGCAAAACATCAAAAACATTATAATTTAGTAATTTATTTTACTTTGATTTTGAATAAATTTAGGTTTTGCAAATATATTTTAAAAAATATCTATCTTATTTATAATAGTTTATTAATTTATTATTTGATCATTAATAAAATATCTATCAATATAATTGTTTATATTGAATTGATATGAAATATAATTATTAATATTATCAAAACTAAATATAGTATTCACATTTAAAAAAATTTAAAAATTGTTATATTTTCAAAGGTTATAACCTTCAAAAATGAGAAAAAATAACAAAAAATAAATTTTTTGTTATATCATTGGTAAAATAAAACTTATAAATCATTAAATACCTAAACACATAAATCTTTAAACTCCTAAACCCTGAAGCCCCTAAATACTTAAACCTTTAAACTCGTAAACCTTAAATATAATTTAAATAATTTATTGAAATATTAATTACAAAATAAATTATGAGTGATACAAATATAATTTAAATAATCTATTTTTTATCAAAAAATATATAATATTATAAAATGAGGCAAAAATGGAAAAACAAAAATTATTATTTAGTAATAAATTTACTTTGATTTTTAATCATTTTAGTTTTTGTAATTAAATTTTAATTTATATCTATCATATTTATAATAGTTTATTAATTTATTTTTTGATAACTGATATTATATCTATCAATAAAATTGTTTATATTTAGTTTATATTATATATTGTTATAATAATAATTATTACTAAATATCATATTCACATTTCTAAAAAATTTTAAAATTATTATATTTTCAAAGGTTATAATCTTTGAAAAATTGAAAAAATACCAAAAATAATTTAATTTAATTTCATTTTTTAAATAAAACCTATAAACCACTAAATGCCTAAACACTTAAATCAAAAACTCCTAAATCTCTAAAACCCTAAATAATAAATAATAATCCTTTTAAACCGGTAACCCTAAATAATAAATAATAAATAATAAATAATAAATAATAAATCTCAATATTATTTTTTTCATTATAATTTTAAATATTCATTTTAATTATTTATTTGTTTATTTTTATATAAATATTAATTACAAAATAAATTATGAGTTAGACAAATATAATTTATATATATTATTTTTCATTAAAATAAAAATAATTTATTTTAAAAGAAAAAAAATTTCAAAACAATAAATTATTATATTGTAATATATTTTGCTTTCTTCTGAATCATTTTTATATAGTAATATATTTTTCATCTAAATATTATTATTTAGTAATATATTTTGATTTGATTTTGAATCATTTTATGTTATGTAAATATATTTTAATTAATATTTATATTATTAATAATAGTTTATTAATTTAATTTTTTATCATTATTATAATATCTATCATTAAAATTATTTATATTTAATTTATATGATATATAATTAGTAAGATTAATATAATTATACATTGTATTCAATTTCAAAAAAGTTTTAAAAATTATTTTATTTTGAAAGATTATAACATTTGAAAATCAGACAAAATCAAAAAAAAGAATTTAAAATTTTTATAATATAAATAAAACCTATAAACCACTAAATGCCTAAAAACATAAATTGATAAACTCCTAAACGAAAAAACTCCTAAATAATCAAACCATTTAACCGGTATATCACATATAATAAATCATAAATCTCATTTTAATTTGTATTCATTATAATTTTAAATATTTATTTAAATTATTTATTAGTTTATTTTTTTATAGAAATATTAATTACAAAATAAATAATGAGTGAGACAACTATAATTTTAATGATTTATTTTTAATCAAAAAAAAATATAACCATATAAAAAGAAGTAAAAATTTAAAAACAAAAAATTATTATTTAGTAATATATTTTACTTTGATTTTGAATAATTATATATAGGTTTTGCAATTATATTTTAATTACTATCAATCTTATTAAGAATAGTTTATTAATTTATTATTTGATTGATTTTATAATATCTAACAATAAAATAATATATATTGAATTTAAATGTCTTATAATTATAGAGATTATTATAACTAAATATTATATTTACATTTGAAAAAAATTTAAAAATTATTATATTTTATAATGTTATAACATTGAAAAATGATAAAAAATCACAAAAATAATTTTTTTATTATTTTATTATTTAAATAAAACTTTATAAACCACTAAATGCCTAAACATTTAAATCTATAGACTCCTAAGCCCCAAAACACCCAAAATACTTAAACCATTAAACCTATATAACCTAAATAATAAATAATAAATCTCATTTTTATTTGTTTTCATTATAATTTTAAATATTCATTTTAATTATTTTTTAGTTTATTTTTATAAAAATATTAATTACAAAATAAATAATGAGGGAGACATATATACTTTAAATAAATTATTTTGTATGAAAATAAATATAAGCTTATAAAAATAAATAAAATTTCAAAAATAATAAATTTTATTAGTAATATAGTTTACTTTGATTTTGAATTATTTTGAGTTCTACAAATATATTTTAATTAATATCTATCTTATTAATAATAGTTTATTAATTTATTTTTTGTTCAACAATATAATGTATATTAATAAAATTTTATATATTGAATTTACATCAAATATAATTATTAAGATTATTATAACTAAGTATTGTATTCATATTTTAGAACTATTAAAAAATTATTATATTTTCAAATATTATAACCATTGAATATCACAAAAATTCATAAAAATAATTTTTATGTTATTTCATTGATTAAATAAAACCTATAAAGACCTAAATGTGCAGACATATAAATCAATAAACTCCTTAACCCCAAAACCATAAAAAACATAAACCATTAAATAGGTATTCCTTAAATAATAAATAATAAATCTCATTTTTATTAGTATTCATTATAATTTTAAATATTCATTTTAATTATTTATCAATTTATTTTTATATAAATATTAATTACAAAATAAATTATCATTGAGATTGATATAATTTAAATAATTTATTTTTCATAAAAAAAATATATGTGCTTATAAATTGAGGAAAATTTTTTAAAATAAAAAATTATTATTTAGTAATATATCTTATTTTGATTTTGAATCATTTTAGATTCTACAATTATATTTTAATTTATATCATTCTTATTAATCCTAGTTTATTAATTTATTTATTGATCATTATTATAATATCTTTTAATAAAATTATTTATATTTAGTTTACATTATATATAATTATTAAGATTATTATAACTAAATATTATATTCACATTTAAAAAAATTTAAAATTATTATATTTTCAAAGGTTACAAGTTTCAAAAATTAAAAAAAAATCAAAAAATTAATTTTTTTGTTTTTTAATTCTTTAGATAATAACTATAAATCACTAAAGGTATAAACACTTAAATCACTAAACTCCTAAACCCAAAAACACTTAAATACTTAAACCATTAAACTGGTATATCCTGAATTATATATAATAAATCTCAATTTTATTTGTATTCATTATAATTTTAAATAATTATTTTAATTATTTATTAGTTTATTATTATAGAATTATAAATTACAAAATAAATTATGAGAGAGACAAATTAATTTAAATAATTTATTTATAATAACAAAAATAAAAAGTTATAAAAAAAGCAAAACATTAAAAAAATTATTATTAAGTAATATATTTTACTTTGATTTTGAATAAATTTAGATGTTGCAAATATCTTTTAATAATATCTATCTTATTAATAATAGTTTATTAAATTTTTATTGATCATTATTATAATATCTAGCAATGTAATTATTTATATTGAATTTAAATGACTTATAATTATTAAGATTATTATAACTAAATATTATATTTACATTTGAAAAAAAATATAAAAATTATTATATTTTCAAAGGTTATAACCATAAAAAATTAAAAAAATAATAAAAATAATTTTTTTGTTATACCATTGTTTAAGTAAAACTTATAAACCACTAAATGCCTAAACACTTAAACCTCTAAATTTTTAAACACAAATGCCCCTAAATACTTAAAACTTTAAACTCGTAATCATTAAATATAATTTAAATAATTTATTAAAATATTATTTACAAAATAAATTATGAGTGATACAAATATAAACTAAATAATTTATTTTTAATCAAAAAAAATATAATCTTATAAAAAGAAGCAAAAAATAAAAAAAATTATTATTTAGTAATAAATTTTACTTGGATTTTGAATATTTTTTGCAATTATATTTTAATTTATATCTATCAAATTAATAATAGCATATTAATTTATTTTTTGATAATTGATATCATATTTATCAATAAATTTGTTTATATTTAGTTCATATTTTAATCGCTAAAGTCATAAAAGAAAAAACCTTTAAATACTTAAAATATTTAACTGAATACATTAATAATAATTCATAAATCTAATTTTAATTTTTATTCAGTATTATTTTAAATTTTTATTTTAATTATTTATCAGTTTATTTTTTTAGAAATATTAATTACAAAATTAATTATTAGTCAGAGAGATCTAATTTAAATTAGATTGGTATACCCAAAATAATAAAGAATAAATCTCAATATTAATTTTTTCATTATAATTTTAAATATTCATTTTAATTATTTATTTGTTTATTTTTATATAAATATTAATTAAAAAATAAATTATGAGTAAGACAAATATAATTTATATAAATTAATTTTCATCATAAAATATGATTAAACATTTTAAAAGAAAAAAAAATTTCAAAACAACAAATTATCATATAGTAATATATTTTGATTTTTTCTGAATCATTTTAGGTTTTTTTATTATATTTTAATTGATATCTATCTTATTAATAATAGATTATTAATTTATTTTTTGATCATTTTTAGAATATTTATCAATAATATAGTTTATATTGAATTTATATGATATAAAAATATAATGATTATTATAACTAAATATTGAATTCACATTTGAAAAAAAATTAAAAAGTACTATATTTTCAAATGCTATAACCTTTGAAAATATCAAAAAATAATAAAAATAAATATTTTGTTTTTTTAATTTTAAATAAAACCTATAAACCACTAAATGCATACACTATAAAATAAGTAAACTTTTAAGGCCCGTAATCCCAAATACATAAACCATTAAACTGCTATATACTACTTAATAATTAAGAAATCTAATTTTTATTTAAATTTATTATTATTTTAAATATTCATTTTAATTATTTATAAGTTTATTTTATAAAAATATTTATTACAAAATAAATTATTAGTGCGAAAAATATAATTTAAATAATTTATTTTTAATCAAAAAAAATATATACGCTTAAAAAATAAGTAAAATTTTAAAAATTAATATAATTATCCAGAAATATTTTTTACTTTAATTTTGAATCAATTTGGGTTTCGTAAATATTTATAATTAATATTTATCTTATTTTTAATAGTTTATTAATTTAATTTTTGATCATAATTATAATATCTATCAAAAAAATGTTTCATATTGAATTTATATGATATATAATTATTAAAATTATTATAACTAAGTATTGTACTCACATTTAAAAAAATTTTAAATTTTATTCTATTTTCAAAGGATATAACCTTCAAAAATGAGAAAAATAACAAAAATAAAGTTTATGTTATATCATTGTTTAAATAAAACTTATAAACCATTAAATGCCAAAATACATAAATCTCTAAACTCCTAAACCCCGAAGCCCCTAAATACCAAAACCTGTGAACTCGTAAACCTTAAATATAATTTAAATAATTTATATAAATATTAATTACAAAATAAATTATGAGTGATACAAATATAATTTAAATAATTTATTTTTTATCAAAAAATATATAATATTATAAAATGAGGCAAAAACGGAAAAACAAAAATTATTAATTAGTAATAAATTTACTTTGATTTTGAATCATTTTTGGTTTTTTAATTATATTTTAATTTATATCTATGATATTGATAATAGTTTATTAATTTATTTTTTGATAATTGATATAATATTATCAATAAAATTATTTATATTTAGTTTATATTATATATAGTTATAATAATTATTATTACTAAATATTGTATTCAGATTTTTAAAAAATTTTAAAATTATTATATTTTAAAATGTTGTCATTTGAAAATTTGAAAAAATATCAAAAATAAATTTTTTGTTATTTCATTTTTAAATAAAAGCTATAAACCATTAAATGCCTAAATACTTAAATCAATAACTTATAAATCAAATTTTATTTCATTTTAATATTTTTTCAAATGTTATTACAATGTTTAATTATAAAAATCATAAAAATTAAATATCATGTACATTCGATATAAATAATTGTATAGATCGATATTATAATACTGATCATAAAATAGATTAATAAACTATTATTAATAAGATAGAAATTAATTAAAATATATTTGCAAAACCTAAAATGATTCAAAATCAAAGTAAAATATATTACTAAATAATAATTTATTATTTTTAAATTTTTGATTCTTTTTATAATCTTATAAATTTTTTTGATGAAGATAAATTATTTAAATTATATTTTTCTCATTCATAATTTTATTTTGCAGTTAATATTTCTCTAAAAATAAACTAATAAATAATTAAAATGAATATTAAAATTATAATGAATACAAATAAAAATGAGATTTATGATTAATTATTTAGGGAATACCTGTTTAATGCTTTAATTATTTATGAGTTTAGGAGTCTAGTGATTTAAGTGCTTAGGAATTTAGTAGTTTATATGTTTTATTTAAATAATGAAATAACAGAAAAATTATTTTTCAATTTTTTTATAAATTTTGAAGATTATAACCATTATAAATATAATAATTTTTAAATTTTTTTCAAATGTGAATTCAATATATAGTTATAATAAACTTAATAATTATATATCATGTAAATTAAAAATAAATAATTTTATTGATAGATATTAATAAACTAAATATAAATATAATAATGATCAAAAAATAAATTAATAAACTATTATTTATTGATAGATATTTATATATTATTTATAAATACTTAAACATTTAAAGATGGTTTAAATGTTTAAGTATTTAAGGGTTTTGGGGTTTAGGAGTTTAATGATTTAACCGTTTAAGCATTTAGTTGTTTATAGGTTCTATATAAATAATAAAATCACAAAAAATTTATTTTTGTGATTTTATCTCATTTTCAAAGATGATAACCTTTAAAAATATAATAATTTTTAAATTATTTTCAAATGTAAATATAATATTTAGTTATAATAATCTTTATAATTTTATATCATGTAAATTCAATATAAACAATTTTATTGATAAATATTCTAATAATGATCAAAAAATAAATTAATAATCTATTATTAATATGATAGATATCAATTAAAATATAATTACAAAACCTGAAAGGATTCAGAAGCAAAACAAAATATATTACTAATAATAATTTTTTGTTTTTATATTTTTTTTTCTTTTAAAAATTTATCTATAATTTTTTGATGAAAAATAATTTATATAAATTATTTGTCTAGCTCAATTTATTTTGTTATTATTATTTATATATAAATAAACAAATAAATAATTAAAATGAATATTTAAAATTATAATGAAAAAAATTGAGATTTATTATTTATTATTTATTATTTTGGGATACTATTTTAATTTAAATTAGATGTGTCTCACTAATAATTTATTTTGTTATTAATATTTATATAAAAATAAACTGATAAATAATTAAAATAAAATTGTAAAATTATATTGTATAAAATTTAAAATGAGATTTATGATTTATTATTACTATATACTAGTTTAATGGTTTAAGTATTTATCAGTTTTTTCATTTAGGATTTTAGCAATTTATGTTTTAAGCTTTTAGTTGTTTATACTTTTTATTAAAAAAAATAAAATATCAAAAAAAAATTTTATAATTTTTTTTTCATTTTCATTGGTTATCACCTTTGAAAATATAATAATATTTAAAATTTTTTGAAATGTGAATACAATGCTTAGTTATAATAATATTAATAATTATATATCATATAAATTCAATAAACAATTTTTTTGATATATATTATAAGAATGATCAAAATTAAATTCATAAACTATTGATATTAAGATAGATATTAATTAAAAAATAATTACAAAAAAAAATTGATTCAAAATTATAGTAAAATATATTTCTAGATAACAATTTTTAATTTTTAAATTTTTACTTCTTTTATAAGCATATATATTTTTTAAATTATATTTGTCCCACTCATAATTTATTTTGTAATAAATATTTCTATAAAAATAAACTAATAAATAATCAAAATGAATATTTAAAATTATTATAAATAGAATTAAAAATTAGATTTATTAATTATTAAGTAGTATATAGCTGTTTAATGGTTTATGTATTTTTGCATTACGGGGTTTATGAGTTTACTGATTTAACTGTGTATGCATTTAGAGGTTTATATGTGTTATTTAAAAAAAATATCAAAAAATTTATTTTTTTTATTTTTTGATATTTTCAAAGGTTATAACCTTTGAAAATATAATAATTTTTAAATTTTTACAAAATTGATTACTATATTTAGTTATAATAATCATTATATTTATATAACATATAAATTCAATATAAATATTTTTATTGGTAAATATTCTAATAATGATGAAAGAATAAATTAATAATCTATTATTAATAAGATAGATACCAATTTAAATATAATTACAAAACCTAAAATGATTCAGAAACAAAGCAAAATATATTACTATATATATATTTTTGTTTTGAATTTTTTTTCTTTTAAAAAGTTTATCTATATTTTTTTGATGAAAAATAATTATATAAATTATATTTGTCTAACTCAATTTATTCTATAATTAATATTTATATTAAAATAAATGAATAAATAATTAAAAAGAATATTTTAAATTATAATGAAAAAAATAATATTGAGATTTATTATTTATTATTTAGGTTATACCGGTTTAAATTGATTATCTATGTAGGGTTTTCGAAATTTAGGAGTTATTGATTTATGTATTTAGGCATTTAGTGGTTTATAGGATTTATTTAAACAATGAAATAACAAAAAAATTATTTTTGTTATTTTTTCACATTTTCAAAGGTTAACATTTGAAAATATAATATTTTTAAAATTTTTTTAAAATGTGAATAAAATATTTAGTAATAATAATCATTATAATTATATATATTATAAACTAATTATAAATAATTTTATTGATAGATATGATATCAATTATCAAAAAATAATTTAATAAACTATTATTAATATGATAGATATAAATTAAAATATAATTACAAAACCTAAAATGATTCAAAATCAAAGTAAAATTTATTACTAAATAATAATTTTTTGTTTTTAAATTTTTACTTCTTTTTATAAGATTATATTTTTTTTATTAAAAGTAAATTATTAATATTATATTTGTCTGACTAATTATTTATTTTGTAATTAATATTTATATAAAAAATAAACTAATAAATATTTAAAATGAATATTTAAAATTATAATGAATACAAATTAAAATGAGATTTAAGATTTATTATTACTGTATATGTAATTTATTTTTTGATAATCTGTTTGTATAACCAAATATTTTTTATTTTTTAATAGTTTAATGTAATTGCAGGAAAGGAAATATTAAGAGGTCGGGGATGCAGCAGTAGCACAATAACAGAGGTCTCACTGACCAGACAGCTAGCCAAAATTGGAGTAGAGCTTGACCTGTCTCATGATCCGACCCGCTCCCGTTAAATGAACCGAGAGAAATATTAATATAAAATGTTTTGTTATTTTATTTTTGGGTGGCTGTTTTTGGACACATGGAAATGTTCATCGTCTCTCTCTCTTCTCTCTATTAATCCCGACTATTCTGTGTGCGACATACTGTAAGACATTTCTGTTGCTTTAATCTATAATGCATAAGCATTTTCTGGTGGATTTAGCTAGTCATACTGAGCAACTAGCGAACCACATTATTTTCGGTATTTATTTCACATTTTTTGATTCTATTATTGATGGTTGCTGAATTGTGATATATATATTGCTTGTTTTATGTTGTTTCTATGTTTCTGTATCTCAATCTCACTACCGTGGAAGCACAATTGCCCAACAATTATATATGGTATACTAGTTTAATGGATCGATTATTTAGGGGTTTTGTCGTTTAGGAGTTAACAATTTATGTTTTTAGGCATTTAGTGGTAGATAGGTTTTATTTATATAATATAAATAAAATTTTTTTTTTGATTTTATTTAGATTTTCAAAGGTTATAACCTTTAAAAATAAAATAATTTTTAAAATCTTTTGAAATGTGAATACCATGTATAATTATATTAATCTTATTAATTATATATCATATAAATTCAATATAAATAATTTTAATGATAGATATTATAGTAATGATCAAAAATTAAATTAATAAACTATTATTAATAATATAAATATTAATTAAAATATATTTACATTACACAAAATGATTCAAATTCAAATAAAAATATATTACTAAATAATAATATTTAATTTTTAAATTTTTCCATCTTTTTATAAGCTTATATTTTCTTATGATTAAAAATAAATTATTTAAATAATATCTGTCTCACTCGAAATTTATTTTGTAATTAATTTTTCTAAAAATTAAAATATAAATAATTAAAATGAATATTTAAAATTATAATAAATATAAATAAAAATGAGATTTATTATTTATTAAGTAGTATACAGCTATTATAAGGTTTATGTATTTAGGGGTTTCGGGTTTTATGAGCTTCTGTTTTAAGTAAATAAACATTTAGTGGTCTATAGGTTTTATTTAAAAAAGAAATAACAAAAAATTTATTTTTTGTATTCTTTCTCATTTTTTAAGATTAAACCTTTGAAAATATAATAATTTTTAAATTTTTTCAAAAGTGAATACAATATTTATTTATAATAATCATAATAATTATATATCAAATAAATTCAATATAAACAATTTTATTCATAGATATTCTAATAATTATTATAAAATAAATTAAAAATCTATTATGAATAAGATTAATATTACTTAAAATATAATATCAAAACCTAAAATGATTCAAAAGCAAAGCAAAATATATTACTTAATAAAAATTATTTGTTTTTAAATTTTTATTCTTTTTATAAGCTTATCTATTTTTTGATGAAAAATAATTTTTATAAATTATATTTTTAACTTATAATTTATTTTATAATTAATATATATATATATATATAACATAACAATCAAAATGAATTTTTTAAATTATAATGAAAAAAAATAAAAATGAGATTTATTAATTATTATTTAGGGTATACCGGTTTAACAGATTATCTATATAGGGGTATCGGGATTTTGTAGTTTAGTGATTTACGTGTTTAGGCATTTAGTGATTTATAGGTTTTATTTAAACAATTAAATAACAAAAAAGATATTTTTTTTATTTTTTCACATGTTCAAAGGTTATAATCTTTGAAAATATAAAATTTTAAAACTTTTTTCAAAAGTGAATACAATATTTAGTTATAATAATTAATTAAATTATATATCATATAAATTCAATATAAATATTTTTATTGAAAAATTTTCTAATAATGATCATAAAAATAAATTATTAATCTATTATTAATAAGTTAGATATCAATTAAAATATAATTACAAAACCTAAAATGATTCAGAAACAAAGCAAAATATATTACTATATAATATTTTTTTGTTTTAAATTTTTTTCTACTTTTATTAATTTATCTATATTTTTTTGTTGAAAAATAATTTATATAAATTATATTTATGTAACTTAAAATTTATTTTGTAATTAATATTTATATAAAAATAAACAAATAAATGATTAAAATGAATATTTAAAAGTATAATGAAAAAAATAAAAATGAGATTTATTATTTATTATTTAAGATATACATGTTTAAAAAATTTATCTATTTAGGGTTTTCGAGATTTAGAAGTTATTGATTTATGTATTTAGGCATTTAATGGTTTATAGGTTTTATTCTAACAATGAAATAATAAAAAATTTTTTTTTGATATTTTTTCAAATTTTTAAAGGTTATAACATTTGAAAATATAATAATTTTAAAATTTTTTAAAAATGTGAATACAATAATTAGTAATAATAAATATTATAACTATATATAATATATACTAAATATAAACAATTTTATTTATAGATATTATATCAATTATCAAAAAAAAATTAATAAACTATAATTAATATGATAGATATAAATTTAAATATAATTAAAAACCTAAATGATTCAAAATCAAAGTAAAATTTATTACTATATATTAATTTTTTTTTAGTTTTTGCATCATTTTATAAGTTTATATGTTTTTATGATGAAAAATATATTATTTAAATTATATTTGTATCACTTATAATTTATTTTGAAATTAATATTTCTATAAATTATTTAAATTATATTTAAGGTTTACTTGTTTAAAGGTTTAAGTATTTAGGGGTTTCGGGGTTTAGGAGTTTAGATATTTATGTATTTAGGCATATAATGGCTTATAAATTTTATTTAAACAATGATATAACAAAAAATTTATTTTTGTTATTTTTTCTCATTTTTGAAGGTTATAAACGTTGAAAATATAACAATTTTTAAATTTTTTTTATATGTGAATACTATATTTAGTTATGATAATCTTAATAACTATATATCATGTAAATTCAATATAAAAAATTATACTGATATATATTATATTAATGATCAAAAAATAAATTAATAAACTATTATTAATAAGATAGATATTATTTTAAATATATTTGCAAAACGAAAATTTATTCGAAATCAAAGTAAAATATATTAGAAAATAATACTTTCTTGATGTTTTGCTTCTTTTTATAAGTTTATATTTTGTGTTATTTAAAGTAATTTATTTAAATTATATTTTTCTTCCTCATAATTAATTTTTAATTTATAATTCTATAAAAATAAACTAATAAATAATTAAAATGAATTTTTAAAATTATAATGAATACAAATAAAATAGAGATTTATTATTTATTATTCAGGATATACTAGTTTAATGGTTTAAGTATTTAGGGTTTTTGGGGTTTAGTGATTTAAGTGTTTAGGCCTTTAGTGATTCATAGTTTTTATTTAAATAATGAAAAAATAAGAAATTTAATTTTTTGATTTTTTTTTAATTTTTGAAGGTTATAACCTTTTAAATTATAATAATTTTTAATTTTTTTTAAATGTGCATATAATGATCAATAATTATAATTTTAATAATTATATATAATGTAAACTCAATATAAATAATTTTATTAATAGATATTATAATAATGATCAATAAAAAATTAATAAACTATTATTAATAAGAATGATTTAAATTAAAATAAAATTGCAATATTTAAAATGATTCAAAATAAAAATAAAATATATTACTAAATAATTAATTTTTGTTTTTAAAATTTTGCCTCTTTTTATAAGGATATATATTATTTTTGATGAAAAATAAATTATTTAAATTAGATCTATCTTACTAATAATTTATTTTTTAATTAATATTTCTATAAATATAAACTGATAAATAATTAAAATAAAAATTTAAAATTATACTGAATAAAAATAAAATTGAAAATTATGATTTTTTATTAATGTACACCTGTTTAATGGTTTAAGTATTTAGAGGTTTTGTCGTTTAGGAGTTTAGCAGTTTATTTTTTTAGTCATTTAGTGGTTTATAGGTTTTATTTAAACAATAAAATAACAAAAAAAATTTGTAATTTTTTTTCATTTTCATAGGTTATAACCTTTGAAAATATAATAATATTTTAAATTTTTTGAAATGTGAATATAATATTTAGTTATAATAATATTAATAATTATATATCATATAAATTCAAAATAACAATTGTATTGATAGATAATATAATAATGATCAAAATTTAAATTAATAAACTATTAATAAAAAGATTGATATTAATTAAAAAATATTTACAAAACCCAAATTGATTCGAAATTAAAGTAACAAATATTATTGGATAATAATTTTTAATTTTTAAATTTGTAATTCTTTTATAAGCATATATATTTTTATTATTAAAAATAAATTATTTAAATTATATTTGTCGCACTCATAATTTATTTTGTAATAAAAATTTATATAAAAATAAACAAAAAAATAATTAAAATGAACATATAAAATTATAATAAATTGAAATAAAAATTATATTTCTTAATTATTAAGTAGTATATTGTGGTTTAAAGTTTTATGTATATAGGCATTATGAGATTTAGGAGTTTACTGATTTAACTTTGTATACATTTAGTGGTTAATAGGTTTTATTAAAAAAATAAAATAATAAAAAATTTATTTTTATTATTTTTTGATATTTTAAATGGTTTTAACCTTTGAAAATATAATAATTTTTAATTTTTTTTTAAATGTGAATACAATATTTAGTCATAATAATCAATATATTTATATATCATATAAATTCAATATAAACATTCTTATTGATAAATATTCTAATAATGATCAAAAAATAAATTAATAATCTATTATTAATAAGATATATATCATTTAAAATATAATTACAAATATCTAAATGATTCAGAAGAAAAGCAAAATATATTACTATATAATAATTTTTTGTTTTAAATTTTTTTTTCTTTTAAAAATTTTATTAATAATTTTTTGATGAAAAATAATTTATATAAATTATATTTGTCTAACTCAATTTATTTTGTAATTAATATTTATATATAACTAAACAAATAAATAATTAAAATGAATATTTAAAATCATAATGAAAAAAAATGAGATTTAATATTTATTATTTCAGGATACCGGTTTAATTTAAATTAGATTTGTCTCACTAATAATTTATTTTCTAATTTATATTTCTATAAAATAAATTGATAAATAATTAAAATAAAAATTTAAAATTATACTGAATAAAATTTAAAATGTGATTTATGATTTATTATTAATGTATACCAGTTTAATGATTTAACTATTTAGAGATTTTGTCGTTAAAAGTTTAGTCATTTATGTATTTATGCTTTTACTGATTTATAGGTTTTATTTAAAAAAATAAAATAACAAAAAAAATTTGTATAATTTTTTATCATTTTCATAGGTTTAACATATGAAAATATAATAATATTTAAAATTTTTTGAAATTTTAATACAATATTTTGTTAAAATAATATTAAAAATTATATTTCATATAAATTTAATATAAATAATTTTATTGATGGATATTATAATTATAATCAAAAATTAAATTTATAAACTATTAATATTAAGATAGATATTAATTAAAAATTATTTACAATACCCAAATTTATTCAAAATTAAAGTAACTTATATTACTTGATAATAATTTTTAATTTTAAAATTTATACTTCTTTTATAAGCATATATTTTTATTAGATAAATAATATATTATTTAAATTATATTTGTCCCACTCATAATTTATCTTGTGATAAATATTTTTAAATAGATACACTAATAAATAATTAAAATAAATATTTAAAAATATAATAAATAGCAATAAAAATTAGATTTATTAATTATTAAGTAGTATTTAGCGGTTTAATGGTTTATGTATTTAGGCATTATGGGATTTAAAAGTTTACTGATATAACTTTATATGCATTTAGTAGGGCTGCTCACGGGACTCGAAGATTCGCGACCCGACCCGAAGTATTGTCCCGAAAGAATCGGGACTGAGAAAAATCCGTTGACTTTGACTATTCCCGTCACAATCTGTCACGTATTTTTTCTTTTGGGACGGTTTCGGATCTTAAGCAATATCCATCCCGAAAACCATCTAGTCCTAAAAAATTGATATATATATATATATATAACATGAAGATGTCACCAATTCAGCTACTGGCCATCAAATTCCGACGCACCTATTGTTGTTCTGACGAGTTATAGGCCACCTCACACCGTCCCAGCCATGTTATGTTAGGTCCAGCCCTTGTCCGTCGCACTTCTGGTTGCCTCCACCGTGTCTCAGATGCCACCAGCCTTTTGGTTTGTTTTTCTGACAAGAATTGAGTGATTAATTTTTATTATTATGTGTCTCAGTCAGTTTTGTTGAGTATTGGTTGTGGTGTTGTGGTTGGGCCGAATGGGTGGGCTGAATGTGTTAAAGTCAGTTTTGTAGAGCTTGCTTATTTGAATTATTTATATGTATTCATGCTTAACATATCATATTAATTAATGGCAATGCAGATGACACAATCCAGCGGTAAATGAAAAATACAATAAATTGAAGATGATCACATCTCAAATGATCAAAGTACTGGTAAATCCAATCATCATCCTTTCACGAACCCTTCTATTGTACGGCAGGTTGTTCAATTCCAATTGTAAATGAAAGTCAAGGTACATCTGAACCTCAAGCTCATAAAAAGTATAAGTCTGCTGTATGGGAAGCTTATGAGATATTAGTTGATTCAGAGGGAAATGAAACTGGTAGGGTAGCTTGTATATGGTGTAGAAAAGAATATTTGGCAAAATGTGATCAAGGTACTTCCGATTTATGGAAATACCTGAGATAAATTTGTAGTAAATTTCCAAATAAAAAAGAATTAATAAAAGCTCGTAAAGGTAAAGACAAGTCACAATCTTTGTTGAGTTTCACTAAAGGTAATAGTTCAGAGGATAACAAATTAACTTGTTGGCAATTTGATCAACAACTAGTTAGGGAGGCTTTGGTGAAAATGATCATAAAAGATGAATTGCCTTTTCGTTTTGTTGAGAGGGATGAGTTCAAGGAGTTTTGTGAAGTTAGTGTGCCTCAATTTAAAATTCCATCTAGGGACTCTACACTCAGGGATTGTTTTTCTTTATTTGTGAAGGAAAAGAAGAAATTATTTGATAGCATATCATCTCATTGTTGTAGAGTTTCATTGACTACCGACACTTGGACTAGCATTCAAAATTTGTCTTATATATGTTTGACTATTCATTTAATTGATTCTCAATGGAATATGCATAAAACGCTTTCGAACTTTTGTGTAATTAAAAGTCATTCTAGAGTTAATATTAGAAATACTATTGAGATTTGAATGAATGAATGGGGTTTGAGAAAGTTGATGTGCATTACTGTTGACAATGCATCAAATAATGATGTTGCAGTTGAACAATTGAAAAAAAGGCTTGTGAAGAAAAGTGTTGTACCTTTGAGAGGCGAGCATTTTCATATGAGATGTTGTGCTCATATCCTAAACTTAATTGTCAGAGATGACATTGCAGTAGTTGAGGGTGCTATTCAAAAAATTAGAGGTGTGGCGAAATATGCGAGGAGCAGTCCTAAAAGATTAGATATGTTTAATTTGTGTTGAAGAAGCAAACTTGACATATGGATCTTCATTGCAATTAGATTGTCCTACAAGATGGAATTCAAATTATTTGATACTAAAAACTGATATAAAATATCAAAAATAATTTGATAAGTTGGAGGACAAAGACAAAAGGTTTTTGAAGAAGTTTGGTTCAAACGTTCCAACTGAGAGAGACTGAACAAACGCATTAATTTTGGCTCGTTTATTGAAAATTTTTATGAGGTAACTCGTAAATTTTCTTGTTCATAATATTCTACCTCTAGTGTTTATTTTCCTGAGATTATTTGAATTTTGAATATAATTTTGAGCTTTGTGAATTTAGTAGAGATACAATGGTTTCTGAAATGGGTATGAAAATGAGGCATAAATTCAACAAATATTGAGGTTCTCTTCAGTCAACAAATATTATGCTTTTTGTAGCGGTAGTGTTGGATCCAAGATATAAGCTCAAATATCTCAAGGTTAAGTACACTTAGCATTATAGAGAGGATCTGGCTAAAAATTTGGTGAAAAAGGTTATAAATGCCTTAAATGAGATGATAGATGATTATAAAGATTTAATTGAAGATGAATCAAAAAAAGATGATTTCTTTTCTACTGTGTTGAAGAAAATGATGATTTCTTTGATGGTAGTGATACTTATGTTGATGATTTTTTTTGTTGAATTGGAGAAAGAACAAGAAGTTGCAACTTTGGAAGAGTTGGATAGGTACTTGGAGGACAAACTTGAAAAAAATAGAATTGATTTTGATCTTCTAAACTGGTGGAAGGTAAATGAGGTTAGGTATCCTTCTTTGGCAAATGTAGCAAGAGATGTATTTGCTATCCAAGCATCTACTGTGGCCTACGAATCTACATTTAGCACTGGGGGGAGAACTTTAGATAAATTTAGAAGTTCTTTAACACCTATTACAGCTGAAGTTCTCATATGTCTACAAGATTGGTTGAGAAGCTCAAACAAACATATTGAAATTCAAGAATTAGTTCAAGTCCTTGATGATAATGAATCAGGTGGGTACTTATTTTATTCATTCAATTTAATAAAAATATGGTTCAATTATAATTTTCACAAGGTTCACAAGATCCAAATATTATTTCAACTCTAGTTGGCCAACTAAATTTGGAATGGGTGTATTAAATTTTATATGGTAATATTTTGTTTTTTTATTACTCTTTCATCTTAGAAATTTATCTCTACATGATTAACACATTTTCATCTTTGGTTGTCCTTCTACACTGGAGGAAGAAAAGGGAGGAGTTGTAGAAGAGATAATTAATTGTGTTTGGATTTTTGTTACTGTTCTGGGACTGACCTTTGAAATGATTATTATCATAGATGTTATTAGTTGTATTTTTTTTGTTATATTAAGCTGCCTAATTTTAGCAATTACTTAAGTAGTAATTGATGCTACCAATGTTTGTGGTCATCTTTAGCTATTCATTAAAATTTTAAGTAATTGTTTAAAAAATGTAGTATTGCTATTATGGTTAACTTTCAATCGGGTGAACAAAGCCAACTTGTGAGAAAACAAAGAACAAAATTAAGCACACAACTCGGTCCCGTTCTATTTAACATTTCTATCCTTTTCTGCACATCAAAGCTTTTGACAAGGTAATGGAGCTCATTTGCGGTATTCAGCCTATTTGACAAAACAAAATTGGCCCAATTTGAGTTTGAAAGATACATAACTAAGGAATAATAAATACTACAACAAAGGTTTCGACATGAACTAACTTGACCGGTTTAAAGAAAATAAATTGAAAAAAATGTCCGAACTCCATTCCATCCCGGAACTATTTTATCCTACCCAAAATCCCCGATCTCCGTCCCAATGTTTTAAACCTATGGGA
This sequence comes from Sapria himalayana, assembly GCA_029783825.1. Classification (NCBI taxonomy): domain Eukaryota; kingdom Viridiplantae; phylum Streptophyta; class Magnoliopsida; order Malpighiales; family Rafflesiaceae; genus Sapria; species Sapria himalayana. Next base: position 119,534 of record JAREIK010000018.1, read on the forward strand.
TGAGTCTGGATCTTAAAAAAAATCTCCAAACTGTGCGAATGGACTGGAGATTTGTAATCCCCTTTCCGTCCCATCCCATGATCACCCCTAGCATTGAGTGGTTTTAAGTTTTATTTAATATATAAAATAACAAAAATTTTTTTTTTATTATTTTTTGATATTTTCAAAGGTTAAAACCTTTGAAAATATAATAATTTTTAAATTTTTTTCAAATGTGAATACAATATTTAATTATACTAATCATTATATTTATATATTATATAAATTCAATATAAACAATTTTTTTGATAAATATTCTAATAATAATTAAAGAATAAATTTATAATCCATTAATAATAAGATAGATATTAATTAAAATATAATTACAAAACTTAAAATGATTCATAAGCAAAGAAAAATATATTACTATATAATAATTTTTTGTTTTTGAATTTTTTCTTCTTTTAATAAGATTATCTATAATTTTTTAATGAAATATAATTTATATAAATTATATTTGTCTAACTCATAATTTATTTTGTAATTAATGTTTATATATAAATAAACAAATAAATAAATAAAATGAATATTTAAAGTATAATGAAAAAAAATGAGATTTATTATTTATTATTTAGGGATACCGGTTTATTTTAGATTAGATCCGTTTCAGTAATAATTTATTTCGTAATTAATATTTCTATAAAAATAAACTGATAAATAATTATCATAAAAATTTAAACGTATACTGAAAATAAATTAAAATGAGATTGAAGATTTATTATTAATTTATACCAGTTTAATAGTTTAATTATTTAGTGGTTTTGTCGTTAGGAGTTTAGCGATTTATGTTTTTATGCTTTTAGTGGTTTATAGGTTTTATATAAAAAGATAAAATAACAAAAAAAATTTCTATAATTTGTTATCATTTTCATAGGTTATAACCTTTGAAAATATAATAAAATTTACAATTTTTTGAAATGTGAATACAATATTTAGTTTTAATAATATTAATAATTATATTTCATAAAATTCAATATAAATAATTTTATTGATAGATAATATAATAATGATCAAAAATTAAATTAATAAACTATTAATAAAAAGATAGATATTAATTAAAAAATATTTACAAATCCAAATTGATTCAAAATTATAGTAAAATATATTACTGGATAATAATTTTTAATTTATAAATTTCTACTTCTTTTATAAGTGTATATTTTTTTTATTAAAAATAAATTAATTAAATTATATTTGTCGCACTCATACTTTATTTTGTAATAAATATTTCTATAAAAATAAACTAATAAATAATTAAAATGAATATTTAAAATTATAATAATAAGAAATAAAAATTAGATTTATTAATTATTAAGTAGTATATAGCAGTTTAATGGTTTATGTATTTAGGCATTACGAGGTTTAGGAGTTTATGATTTAACTGTGTATGCATTTAGTGGTTTATAGTTTTAATTAAAAAAAATAAAAAAAATTTATTTTTATAATTTTTTGATATTTTCAAAGGTTATAACCTTTTAAAATATTATAAATTTTAAATTTTTTTCAAAAGTGAATAAATATTTATTTATAATAATCATAATAATTATATATCATATAATTTCAATATAAACAATTTTATTGATAGATATTCTAATAATTATAAAAAATAAATTAAAAATCTATTATGAATAAGATTGATATTACTTAAAATATAATATCAAAACCTAAAATAATTCAAAAGCAAAGCAAAATATTTACTTAATAATAATTATTTGTTTTTAAATTTTTATTCTTTTTATAAGCTATCTATTTTGTGATGAAAAATAATTTTTATAAATTATATTTTAACTCATAATTTATTTTAAATTTAATATATATATATAAATAAAAAACTAAACAATCAAAATGAATTTTTTAAAATTATAATGAAAACAAATAAAAATGAGATTTATTAATTATTATTTAGGGTATACCCGTTTAAATGATTATCTATATAGGGGTATTAGGATTTTGTAGTATAGTGATTTAAGTGTTTTGGCATTTAGTGATTTATAGGTTTTTTTAAACAATGAAATAATAATAAAAAATATATATTTTTTGTTTTTTCACATGTTCAAAGGTTATAATCTTTGAAAATATAATAATTTTAATTTTTTTTAAAAATAAATAGAATATTTAGTTATAATAATTATTAAATCTATATATCATATAAATATTTTTATTGATAAATATTCTAATAATGATCAAAAAATAAATTAATAATCTATTATTAATAAGTAAGATATCAATAAATATATAATTACGAAAGCTAAAATGATTCAGAAACAAAGAAAATATATTACTATATAATAATTTTTTGTTTTAATTTTTTCTTCTTTTAATAAATGTATCTATATTTTTTTGTTGAAAAATAATTTATATAAATTATATTTGTCTAACTCATAATTTATTTTGTATTTATATTTATATAAAAATAAATACAAATAAATACTTAAATGAAATATTTAAAATATAATGAAAAATACAAACGCGTTTTATTAGTTATTATTTAAGACTATACCTATTTAAAAAATATTAATCTATTAGGGGTTTTAGATTGATTTCGAATTATTGATTTAAGTATTTAGGCATTTAAATAGTTTGATAGCTTTTATTTAAACAATGAAATAACAAAAAATTTTTTTTTGTTTATTTTTTAAATTTTTAAATGTCATACAATTGAAAATAAATAATTTTAAAATTTTTTAAAAAATGTGAATACAATATTTAGTAATAATAATTTTTATAACTATGTATAATATAACTAATATAAACAATTTTATTGATAAAACTATATCAT
>JAREIK010000018.1:127598-166727 GCA_029783825.1 Sapria himalayana
GGGGGTTCGGGATATATTAGCTTAATTATTTAAGTAAGTAAGCATTTATGATCTGATAAGTTTTATTTAAAAAATGAATAACAAAAAATTTTATTTTTTTTTATTTTTTCACATTTTCAAAGGTTATAACCTTTGAAAATTTAATAATTTTAAAATTTTTTGAAAAGTGAAATAAAATATTTAGTCATAATAATCATTATATTTATATATCATATAAATTCAATATAAATATTTTTATGATAAATATTCTAATAATGATGAAAAAAATAAATAATAATCTATTATTAATAAGATGGATACTATTTAAAATATATTTACAAAACCTAAAATGATTCAGAAGCAAAGCAAAATATATTACTATATAATAATTTTTTGTTTTGAAATTTTTTTTCTTTTAAAAAGTTTATCTATATTATTTTGGTGAAAAAAAAATTATATAAATTATATTTGTGCAACTCATAATTTATTTTGTAATTAATAATTATATAAAAATAAAAAATTAAATAATTAAATTTGAATATTTAAAATTAAAATGAAAAAAAAAATCAGATTTATTCTTTATTATTTAGGATATACCGTTTTAATTTAAATTAGATCTGTCTCACTAATAATTTATTTTGTAATTAATATTTCGATAAAAATAAACTAATAAAAAATTAAAATAACAATTAAAATTATACTGAATAATTAAAATAATTTATTTTGTTCCTTTCTCAACTCAAGAATGATTGCTAAAGCTCTAACCAAAATAATATGAGCTTTTACATTATCTATATTATGTCTCATCATATTTGATGTTGAATCACTAGGCTACAAAGGTAATTTGACTCATGTACGCTAACAGACTAAACCAATGTTGTACCCCTATGTGTTGAAATAGCTAGTTGTTGAGGATGCTATTTATATTGATTATTGTAATTTCTTCTAAAATATCTCTCATGCACACACTCAAAGCAATTTTTTTAAAACATAGTTCACCATTAAAAAAATAACCACCTTGTAGCCTATTAGAACAAACTAGCCCCAGGGCAGTTTTAGCAAGGCAAGAAGTATGGGCTCTCTTTCAATCAAGAATCAAAAAATTTATTTATTGGCATGTATAAGCCCCTTTTTTATATCCTCATAGATATGAAAAGTATCATTTCTTTCTTTTTATATTAAATGAGTTATGTATACAAGCTCAGAATACCCAAAAAGGTGTAAATGAATCATATTGAAATATATAAAAGGTTTTAATCATAGCTAAAAATATTATTCTTGCATATTGACACTCGATGGTCACAAATTAAAGGAAAAAGCTATAGTGATATTTCCATTCCCAAAAATTTTAGCTATAGAAAGTTATAAAGAGTAGTACTCGAGCTTTAACTATTTCTAGGGTCATGACTTTTGCTCTTGAGGAATGTCCAAAGTTACAATGATTCCTAGTGCAATGACTTTGCAATATAAAATTAAAATGTACAAGCTATGGTCATATCCAATACTGTGACCCAGTATTATAGTGATTAAATAAGTATTCATGATCATTCTTATTGCCATAACAATATGTTCAACAGAGAGACACAAGTTATGGCATATTCTCATCGATATGATTTTGTGTTCTAGAGACAAAATATACAAACATGACCATTGCTAATGCTACAATAATCTAAAGCAAGAAAGTGACCGAATCCATAACTCTCACCTTGAGTCATGACTATGTGTTACATATACAAAAATATAAATCTATGACATTTCTAAAAGTTGTGAATTTTAATTAAAATTTAACACTTAGTCATTTGATTATAAAAGTACAAAACATGAGATTTAGGATTTAGGGTATATGTATTAGGGTTATAGTTTATTGTGTAAAGTTTAGGATTTAAAGTTTAGGGTTTATAGTTTTTTTTTGGAAAATACACACTTTATTTATCATTTAGGCACACAACTTACAATAGACTAAAAAGCTGACAAATTTAGGCCAGCCCACCAAATCCTATGCACCTTAATGATTCTATGCATAAAATACATAAAAAAACATAATGCCTAATAATTCCAGGCGGACGAATACAACTAAAATCACCTGGCATTCCCGGAATTCAGAGTTGGCATCGAGTGATTATGCACATTGCGTCCTTTCCATTCAGATTTGTCAAGCCTTTTGGAGGAACTTGAATGATGCACCATATTAAAATTATGCAAATATAAGATTGTGCATGTGTATGACATGCATCATCAAGCATTTGCCTATGTAAAACTGAATACCCATAAATCCACAAGTCCATATCTATGGCACTTTGTCAATTCATTCTCACCTTTGAATTCCACATTCTTTTCCTCCAATGATCCTCAAATAAGTATCTCTTGGGTTAGAATGCTTACTCCTCGAGCTCCAAGATGTGGCTGTATGTTGCACCGACAAAATATCAAAAAATATGCATGCATCGGTGTGCATGTGTGATGAGTTCCATCTGATAGTCTAATTATCTACGCGTACAATCAAGCTAGAATACAAGTAAAATACAATATGCTATAAAGATCAGTCTTCTACTCCAGGGAGTTTAGCATCGCCTAATGTGTATTTATAAAATGCATTAGTGGGCCCCACTTAAAGATACTCATGGGTCTAGTTGCCCTCATTGCATGCTACATAAAGAACATACAAGATTGTGTGCGTGAGTATGTCATGATCTGTCTCTACAAGTACATGGTGCATACAAAGTCCAAAATACAAATAAGACTACAAACATAAACTACAAGTTTGAATCTTTTGCTCCCGTATGGCTGGTCTGGACTCCATTCCTTACTGGCCCTGCTTTGTGATGCTTCGGATTTTTCTGGTTCTCCAATTAATCATGGATTACCCGCTACTCCTGTAGGGTGACGGTTGGGTGGCCCTCTATGCTACCTGATAGGGCTATTGGGACCCACTCCTAGCTACTCCTGGGTTTACTCCCGACACATTGCTCGGTCTCGTCAGTTGTCTGAATGTTATCATCCCTGCTTTCTAGTGAGGCCCTCTACAAGCTGGTGGCCCATACTTTTGGCTGCTTCCAGGACTTGCTGGCCCCTCTAAATGCTACACCACAATGGACAAGAATATGTGCACGTGTGTACTATGGTCCGTCGCTATGTGTGTGTGGTGCAGTAGTATCAGGGTTTAGGAGTTTAGTAATTTAATTATGTAGGTATTTTGTGGTTTATAGGTTTGATTTTAATAATTTAATAACAAAAAAGATATTTTTATGATTTTTTCTTATTTTCAATCTTATAACCATTAAAAATATTATAATTTTTAATATTTTTTCAAATGTTATTACAATGTTTAATTATAAAAATCATAAAAATTAAATATCATGTACATTCGATATAAATAATTGTATAGATCGATATTATAATACTGATCATAAAATAGATTAATAAACTATTATTAATAAGATAGAAATTAATTAAAATATATTTGCAAAACCTAAAATGATTCAAAATCAAAGTAAAATATATTACTAAATAATAATTTATTATTTTTAAATTTTTGATTCTTTTTATAATCTTATAAATTTTTTTGATGAAGATAAATTATTTAAATTATATTTTTCTCATTCATAATTTTATTTTGTAGTTAATATTTCTCTAAAAATAAACTAATAAATAATTAAAATGAATATTAAAATTATAATGAATACAAATAAAAATGAGATTTATGATTAATTATTTAGGGAATACCTGTTTAATGCTTTAATTATTTATGAGTTTAGGAGTCTAGTGATTTAAGTGCTTAGGCATTTAGTAGTTTATATGTTTTATTTAAATAATGAAATAACAGAAAAATTATTTTTCAAATTTTTTATAAATTTTGAAGATTATAACCATTATAAATATAATAATTTTTAAATTTTTTTCAAATGTGAATTCAATATATAGTTATAATAAACTTAATAATTATATATCATGTAAATTAAAAATAAATAATTTTATTGATAGATATTAATAAACTAAATATAAATATAATAATGATCAAAAAATAAATTAATAAACTATTATTTATTGATAGATATTTATATATTATTTATAAATACTTAAACATTTAAAGATGGTTTAAATGTTTAAGTATTTAAGGGTTTTGGGGTTTAGGAGTTTAATGATTTAACCGTTTAAGCATTTAGTTGTTTATAGGTTCTATATAAATAATAAAATCACACAAAATTTATTTTTGTGATTTTATCTCATTTTCAAAGATGATAACCTTTAAAAATATAATAATTTTTAAATTATTTTCAAATGTAAATATAATATTTAGTTATAATAATCTTTATAATTATATATCATGTAAATTCAATATAAACAATTTTATTGATAAATATTCTAATAATGATCAAAAAATAAATTAATAATCTATTATTAATATGATAGATATCAATTAAAATATAATTACAAAACCTGAAAGGATTCAGAAGCAAAGCAAAATATATTACTAATAATAATTTTTTGTTTTTATATATTTTTTTCTTTTAAAAATTTATCTATAATTTTTTGATGAAAAATAATTTATATAAATTATTTGTCTAGCTCAATTTATTTTGTAATTATTATTTATATATAAATAAACAAATAAATAATTAAAATGAATATTTAAAATTATAATGAAAAAAATTGAGATTTATTATTTATTATTTATTATTTTGGGATACTATTTTAATTTAAATTAGATGTGTCTCACTAATAATTTATTTTGTTATTAATATTTCTATAAAAATAAACTGATAAATAATTAAAATAAAATTGTAAAATTATATTGTATAAAATTTAAAATGAGATTTATGATTTATTATTACTATATACTAGTTTAATGGTTTAAGTATTTATCGGTTTTTTCATTTAGGATTTTAGCAATTTATGTTTTTAAGCTTTTAGTTGTTTATACATTTTATTAAAAAAAATAAAATATCAAAAAAAAATTTATAATTTTTTTTCATTTTCATTGGTTATCACCTTTGAAAATATAATAATATTTAAAATTTTTTGAAATGTGAATACAATGCTTAGTTATAATAATATTAATAATTATATATCATATAAATTCAATAAACAATTTTTTTGATATATATTATAAGAATGATCAAAATTAAATTCATAAACTATTGATATTAAGATAGATATTAATTAAAAATAATTACAAAAAAAAATTGATTCAAAATTATAGTAAAATATATTTCTAGATAACAATTTTTAATTTTTAAATTTTTACTTCTTTTATAAGCATATATATTTTTTAAATTATATTTGTCCCACTCATAATTTATTTTGTAATAAATATTTCTATAAAAATAAACTAATAAATAATCAAAATGAATATTTAAAATTATTATAAATAGAATTAAAAATTAGATTTATTAATTATTAAGTAGTATATAGCGGTTTAATGGTTTATGTATTTTTGCATTACGGGGTTTATGAGTTTACTGATTTAACTGTGTATGCATTTAGAGGTTTATATGTGTTATTTAAAAAAAATATCAAAAAATTTATTTTTTTTATTTTTTGATATTTTCAAAGGTTATAACCTTTGAAAATATAATAATTTTTAAATTTTTACAAAATTGATTACTATATTTAGTTATAATAATCATTATATTTATATAACATATAAATTCAATATAAATATTTTTATTGGTAAATATTCTAATAATGATGAAAGAATAAATTAATAATCTATTATTAATAAGATAGATACCAATTTAAATATAATTACAAAACCTAAAATGATTCAGAAACAAAGCAAAATATATTACTATATAATATATTTTTGTTTTGAATTTTTTTTCTTTTAAAAAGTTTATCTATATTTTTTTGATGAAAAATAATTATATAAATTATATTTGTCTAACTCAATTTATTCTATAATTAATATTTATATTAAAATAAATGAATAAATAATTAAAAAGAATATTTTAAATTATAATGAAAAAAATAATATTGAGATTTATTATTTATTATTTAGGTTATACCGGTTTAAATTGATTATCTATGTAGGGTTTTCGAAATTTAGGAGTTATTGATTTATGTATTTAGGCATTTAGTGGTTTATAGGATTTATTTAAACAATGAAATAACAAAAAAATTATTTTTGTTATTTTTTCACATTTTCAAAGGTTAACATTTGAAAATATAATATTTTTAAAATTTTTTTAAAATGTGAATAAAATATTTAGTAATAATAATCATTATAATTATATATATTATAAACTAATTATAAATAATTTTATTGATAGATATGATATCAATTATCAAAAAATAATTTAATAAACTATTATTAATATGATAGATATAAATTAAAATATAATTACAAAACCTAAAATGATTCAAAATCAAAGTAAAATTTATTACTAAATAATAATTTTTTGTTTTTAAATTTTTACTTCTTTTTATAAGATTATATTTTTTTTATTAAAAGTAAATTATTAATATTATATTTGTCTGACTAATTATTTATTTTGTAATTAATATTTATATAAAAAATAAACTAATAAATATTTAAAATTATAATGAATACAAATTAAAATGAGATTTAAGATTTATTATTACTGTATATGTAATTTATTTTTTGATAATCTGTTTGTATAACCAAATATTTTTTATTTTTTAATAGTTTAATGTAATTGCAGGAAAGGAAATATTAAGAGGTCGGGGATGCAGCAGTAGCACAATAACAGAGGTCTCACTGACCAGACAGCTAGCCAAAATTGGAGTAGAGCTTGACCTGTCTCATGATCCGACCCGCTCCCGTTAAATGAACCGAGAGAAATATTAATATAAAATGTTTTGTTATTTTATTTTTGGGTGGCTGTTTTTGGACACATGGAAATGTTCATCGTCTCTCTCTCTTCTCTCTATTAATCCCGACTATTCTGTGTGCGACATACTGTAAGACATTTCTGTTGCTTTAATCTATAATGCATAAGCATTTTCTGGTGGATTTAGCTAGTCATACTGAGCAACTAGCGAACCACATTATTTTCGGTATTTATTTCACATTTTTTGATTCTATTATTGATGGTTGCTGAATTGTGATATATATATTGCTTGTTTTATGTTGTTTCTATGTTTCTGTATCTCAATCTCACTACCGTGGAAGCACAATTGCCCAACAATTATATATGGTATACTAGTTTAATGGATCGATTATTTAGGGGTTTTGTCGTTTAGGAGTTAACAATTTATGTTTTTAGGCATTTAGTGGTAGATAGGTTTTATTTATATAATATAAATAAAAATTTTTTTTTTGATTTTATTTAGATTTTCAAAGGTTATAACCTTAAAAATAAATAATTTTTAAAATCTTTTGAAATGTGAATACCATGTATAATTATATTAATCTTATTAATTATATATCATATAAATTCAATATAAATAATTTTAATGATAGATATTATAGTAATGATCAAAAATTAAATTAATAAACTATTATTAATAATATAAATATTAATTAAAATATATTTACATTACACAAAATGATTCAAATTCAAATAAAAATATATTACTAAATAATAATATTTAATTTTTAAATTTTTCCATCTTTTTATAAGCTTATATTTTCTTATGATTAAAAATAAATTATTTAAATAATATCTGTCTCACTCGAAATTTATTTTGTAATTAATTTTTCTAAAAATTAAAATATAAATAATTAAAATGAATATTTAAAATTATAATAAATATAAATAAAAATGAGATTTATTATTTATTAAGTAGTATACAGCTATTATAAGGTTTATGTATTTAGGGGTTTCGGGTTTTATGAGCTTCTGTTTTAAGTAAATAAACATTTAGTGGTCTATAGGTTTTATTTAAAAAAGAAATAACAAAAAATTTATTTTTTGTATTCTTTCTCATTTTTTAAGATTAAACCTTTGAAAATATAATAATTTTTAAATTTTTTCAAAAGTGAATACAATATTTATTTATAATAATCATAATAATTATATATCAAATAAATTCAATATAAACAATTTTATTCATAGATATTCTAATAATTATTATAAAATAAATTAAAAATCTATTATGAATAAGATTAATATTACTTAAAATATAATATCAAAACCTAAAATGATTCAAAAGCAAAGCAAAATATATTACTTAATAAAATTATTTGTTTTTAAATTTTTATTCTTTTTATAAGCTTATCTATTTTTTGATGAAAAATAATTTTTATAAATTATATTTTTAACTTATAATTTATTTTATAATTAATATATATATATATATATAACATAACAATCAAAATGAATTTTTTAAATTATAATGAAAAAAAATAAAAATGAGATTTATTAATTATTATTTAGGGTATACCGGTTTAACAGATTATCTATATAGGGGTATCGGGATTTTGTAGTTTAGTGATTTACGTGTTTAGGCATTTAGTGATTTATAGGTTTTATTTAAACAATTAAATAACAAAAAAGATATTTTTTTTTATTTTTTCACATGTTCAAAGGTTATAATCTTTGAAAATATAAAATTTTAAAACTTTTTTCAAAAGTGAATACAATATTTAGTTATAATAATTAATTAAATTATATATCATATAAATTCAATATAAATATTTTTATTGAAAATTTTCTAATAATGATCATAAAAATAAATTATTAATCTATTATTAATAAGTTAGATATCAATTAAAATATAATTACAAAACCTAAAATGATTCAGAAATAAAGCAAAATATATTACTATATAATATTTTTTTGTTTTAAATTTTTTTCTACTTTTATTAATTTATCTATATTTTTTTGTTGAAAAATAATTTATATAAATTATATTTATGTAACTTAAAATTTATTTTGTAATTAATATTTATATAAAAATAAACAAATAAATGATTAAAATGAATATTTAAAAGTATAATGAAAAAAATAAAAATGAGATTTATTATTTATTATTTAAGATATACATGTTTAAAAAATTTATCTATTTAGGGTTTTCGAGATTTAGAAGTTATTGATTTATGTATTTAGGCATTTAATGGTTTATAGGTTTTATTCTAACAATGAAATAATAAAAATTTTTTTTTGATATTTTTTCAAATTTTTAAAGGTTATAACATTTGAAAATATAATAATTTTAAAATTTTTTAAAAATGTGAATACAATAATTAGTAATAATAAATATTATAACTATATATAATATATACTAAATATAAATAATTTTATTTATAGATATTATATCAATTATCAAAAAAAATTAATAAACTATAATTAATATGATAGATATAAATTTAAATATAATTAAAAACCTAAATGATTCAAAATCAAAGTAAAATTTATTACTATATATTAATTTTTTTTTAGTTTTTGCATCATTTTATAAGTTTATATGTTTTTATGATGAAAAATATATTATTTAAATTATATTTGTATCACTTATAATTTATTTTGAAATTAATATTTCTATAAATTATTTAAATTATATTTAAGGTTTACTTGTTTAAAGGTTTAAGTATTTAGGGGTTTCGGGGTTTAGGAGTTTAGATATTTATGTATTTAGGCATATAATGGCTTATAAATTTTATTTAAACAATGATATAACAAAAAATTTATTTTTGTTATTTTTTCTCATTTTTGAAGGTTATAAACGTTGAAAATATAACAATTTTTAAATTTTTTTTATATGTGAATACTATATTTAGTTATGATAATCTTAATAACTATATATCATGTAAATTCAATATAAAAAATTATACTGATATATATTATATTAATGATCAAAAAATAAATTAATAAACTATTATTAATAAGATAGATATTATTTTAAATATATTTGCAAAACGAAAATTTATTCGAAATCAAAGTAAAATATATTAGAAAATAATACTTTCTTGATGTTTTGCTTCTTTTTATAAGTTTATATTTTGTGTTATTTAAAGTAATTTATTTAAATTATATTTTTCTTCCTCATAATTAATTTTTAATTTATAATTCTATAAAAATAAACTAATAAATAATTAAAATGAATTTTTAAAATTATAATGAATACAAATAAAATAGAGATTTATTATTTATTATTCAGGATATACTAGTTTAATGGTTTAAGTATTTAGGGTTTTTGGGGTTTAGTGATTTAAGTGTTTAGGCCTTTAGTGATTCATAGTTTTTATTTAAATAATGAAAAAATAAGAAATTTAATTTTTTGATTTTTTTTTAATTTTTGAAGGTTATAACCTTTTAAATTATAATAATTTTTAATTTTTTTTAAATGTGCATATAATGATCAATAATTATAATTTTAATAATTATATATAATGTAAACTCAATATAAATAATTTTATTAATAGATATTATAATAATGATCAATAAAAAATTAATAAACTATTATTAATAAGAATGATTTAAATTAAAATAAAATTGCAATATTTAAAATGATTCAAAATAAAAATAAAATATATTACTAAATAATTAATTTTTGTTTTTAAAATTTTGCCTCTTTTTATAAGGATATATATTATTTTTGATGAAAAATAAATTATTTAAATTAGATCTATCTTACTAATAATTTATTTTTTAATTAATATTTCTATAAATATAAACTGATAAATAATTAAAATAAAAATTTAAAATTATACTGAATAAAAATAAAATTGAAAATTATGATTTTTTATTAATGTACACCTGTTTAATGGTTTAAGTATTTAGAGGTTTTGTCGTTTAGGAGTTTAGCAGTTTATTTTTTTAGTCATTTAGTGGTTTATAGGTTTTATTTAAACAATAAAATAACAAAAAAAATTTGTAATTTTTTTTCATTTTCATAGGTTATAACCTTTGAAAATATAATAATATTTTAAATTTTTTGAAATGTGAATATAATATTTAGTTATAATAATATTAATAATTATATATCATATAAATTCAAAATAACAATTGTATTGATAGATAATATAATAATGATCAAAATTTAAATTAATAAACTATTAATAAAAAGATTGATATTAATTAAAAAATATTTACAAAACCCAAATTGATTCGAAATTAAAGTAACAAATATTATTGGATAATAATTTTAATTTTTAAATTTGTAATTCTTTTATAAGCATATATATTTTTATTATTAAAAATAAATTATTTAAATTATATTTGTCGCACTCATAATTTATTTTGTAATAAAAATTTATATAAAAATAAACAAAAAAATAATTAAAATGAACATATAAAATTATAATAAATTGAAATAAAAATTATATTTCTTAATTATTAAGTAGTATATTGTGGTTTAAAGTTTTATGTATATAGGCATTATGAGATTTAGGAGTTTACTGATTTAACTTTGTATACATTTAGTGGTTAATAGGTTTTATTAAAAAAATAAAATAATAAAAAATTTATTTTTATTATTTTTTGATATTTTAAATGGTTTTAACCTTTGAAAATATAATAATTTTTAATTTTTTTTTAAATGTGAATACAATATTTAGTTATAATAATCATTATATTTATATATCATATAAATTCAATATAAATAATTTTATTGATAAATATTCTTATAATGATCAAAAAATAAATTAGTAATCTATTATTAATAAGAAAGATATCAATTAAAATATAATTACAAAACCTAAAATGATTCAGAAGAAAAGCAAAATATATTACTATATAATAATTTTTTGTTTTAAATTTTTTTTTTCTTTTAAAAATTTTATTAATAATTTTTTGATGAAAAATAATTTATATAAATTATATTTGTCTAACTCAATTTATTTTGTAATTAATATTTATATATAACTAAACAAATAAATAATTAAAATGAATATTTAAAATCATAATGAAAAAAAATGAGATTTAATATTTATTATTTCAGGATACCGGTTTAATTTAAATTAGATTTGTCTCACTAATAATTTATTTTCTAATTTATATTTCTATAAAATAAATTGATAAATAATTAAAATAAAAATTTAAAATTATACTGAATAAAATTTAAAATGTGATTTATGATTTATTATTAATGTATACCAGTTTAATGATTTAACTATTTAGAGATTTTGTCGTTAAAAGTTTAGTCATTTATGTATTTATGCTTTTACTGATTTATAGGTTTTATTTAAAAAAATAAAATAACAAAAAAATTTGTATAATTTTTTATCATTTTCATAGGTTTAACATATGAAAATATAATAATATTTAAAATTTTTTGAAATTTTAATACAATATTTTGTTAAAATAATATTAAAAATTATATTTCATATAAATTTAATATAAATAATTTTATTGATGGATATTATAATTATAATCAAAAATTAAATTTATAAACTATTAATATTAAGATAGATATTAATTAAAAATTATTTACAATACCCAAATTTATTCAAAATTAAAGTAACTTATATTACTTGATAATAATTTTTAATTTTAAAATTTATACTTCTTTTATAAGCATATATTTTTATTAGATAAATAATATATTATTTAAATTATATTTGTACCACTCATAATTTATTTTGTGATAAATATTTTTAAATAGATACACTAATAAATAATTAAAATAAATATTTAAAAATATAATAAATAGCAATAAAAATTAGATTTATTAATTATTAAGTAGTATTTAGCGGTTTAATGGTTTATGTATTTAGGCATTATGGGATTTAAGAGTTTACTGATATAACTTTATATGCATTTAGTAGGGCTGCTCACGGGACTCGAAGATTCGCGACCCGACCCGAAGTATTGTCCCGAAAGAATCGGGACTGAGAAAAATCCGTTGACTTTGACTATTCCCGTCACAATCTGTCACGTATTTTTTCTTTTGGGACGGTTTCGGATCTTAAGCAATATCCATCCCGAAAACCATCTAGTCCTAAAAAATTGATATATATATATATATATAACATGAAGATGTCACCAATTCAGCTACTGGCCATCAAATTCCGACGCACCTATTGTTGTTCTGACGAGTTATAGGCCACCTCACACCGTCCCAGCCATGTTATGTTAGGTCCAGCCCTTGTCCGTCGCACTTCTGGTTGCCTCCACCGTGTCTCAGATGCCACCAGCCTTTTGGTTTGTTTTTCTGACAAGAATTGAGTGATTAATTTTTATTATTATGTGTCTCAGTCAGTTTTGTTGAGTATTGGTTGTGGTGTTGTGGTTGGGCCGAATGGGTGGGCTGAATGTGTTAAAGTCAGTTTTGTAGAGCTTGCTTATTTGAATTATTTATATGTATTCATGCTTAACATATCATATTAATTAATGGCAATGCAGATGACACAATCCAGCGGTAAATGAAAAATACAATAAATTGAAGATGATCACATCTCAAATGATCAAAGTACTGGTAAATCCAATCATCATCCTTTCACGAACCCTTCTATTGTACGGCAGGTTGTTCAATTCCAATTGTAAATGAAAGTCAAGGTACATCTGAACCTCAAGCTCATAAAAAGTATAAGTCTGCTGTATGGGAAGCTTATGAGATATTAGTTGATTCAGAGGGAAATGAAACTGGTAGGGTAGCTTGTATATGGTGTAGAAAAGAATATTTGGCAAAATGTGATCAAGGTACTTCCGATTTATGGAAATACCTGAGATAAATTTGTAGTAAATTTCCAAATAAAAAAGAATTAATAAAAGCTCGTAAAGGTAAAGACAAGTCACAATCTTTGTTGAGTTTCACTAAAGGTAATAGTTCAGAGGATAACAAATTAACTTGTTGGCAATTTGATCAACAACTAGTTAGGGAGGCTTTGGTGAAAATGATCATAAAAGATGAATTGCCTTTTCGTTTTGTTGAGAGGGATGAGTTCAAGGAGTTTTGTGAAGTTAGTGTGCCTCAATTTAAAATTCCATCTAGGGACTCTACACTCAGGGATTGTTTTTCTTTATTTGTGAAGGAAAAGAAGAAATTATTTGATAGCATATCATCTCATTGTTGTAGAGTTTCATTGACTACCGACACTTGGACTAGCATTCAAAATTTGTCTTATATATGTTTGACTATTCATTTAATTGATTCTCAATGGAATATGCATAAAACGCTTTCGAACTTTTGTGTAATTAAAAGTCATTCTAGAGTTAATATTAGAAATACTATTGAGATTTGAATGAATGAATGGGGTTTGAGAAAGTTGATGTGCATTACTGTTGACAATGCATCAAATAATGATGTTGCAGTTGAACAATTGAAAAAAAGGCTTGTGAAGAAAAGTGTTGTACCTTTGAGAGGCGAGCATTTTCATATGAGATGTTGTGCTCATATCCTAAACTTAATTGTCAGAGATGACATTGCAGTAGTTGAGGGTGCTATTCAAAAAATTAGAGGTGTGGCGAAATATGCGAGGAGCAGTCCTAAAAGATTAGATATGTTTAATTTGTGTTGAAGAAGCAAACTTGACATATGGATCTTCATTGCAATTAGATTGTCCTACAAGATGGAATTCAAATTATTTGATACTAAAAACTGATATAAAATATCAAAAATAATTTGATAAGTTGGAGGACAAAGACAAAAGGTTTTTGAAGAAGTTTGGTTCAAACGTTCCAACTGAGAGAGACTGAACAAACGCCATAATTTTGGCTCGTTTATTGAAAATTTTTATGAGGTAACTCGTAAATTTTCTTGTTCATAATATTCTACCTCTAGTGTTTATTTTCCTGAGATTATTTGAATTTTGAATATAATTTTGAGCTTTGTGAATTTAGTAGAGATACAAAGGTTTCTGAAATGGGTATGAAAATGAGGCATAAATTCAACAAATATTGGGGTTCTCTTCAGTCAACAAATATTATGCTTTTTGTAGCGGTAGTGTTGGATCCAAGATATAAGCTCAAATATCTCAAGGTTAAGTACACTTAGCATTATAGAGAGGATCTGGCTAAAAATTTGGTGAAAAAGGTTATAAATGCCTTAAATGAGATGATAGATGATTATAAAGATTTAATTGAAGATGAATCAAAAAAAGATGATTTCTTTTCTACTGTGTTGAAGAAAATGATGATTTCTTTGATGGTAGTGATACTTATGTTGATGATTTTTTTTGTTGAATTGGAGAAAGAACAAGAAGTTGCAACTTTGGAAGAGTTGGATAGGTACTTGGAGGACAAACTTGAAAAAAATAGAATTGATTTTGATCTTCTAAACTGGTGGAAGGTAAATGAGGTTAGGTATCCTTCTTTGGCAAATGTAGCAAGAGATGTATTTGCTATCCAAGCATCTACTGTGGCCTACGAATCTACATTTAGCACTGGGGGGAGAACTTTAGATAAATTTAGAAGTTCTTTAACACCTATTACAGCTGAAGTTCTCATATGTCTACAAGATTGGTTGAGAAGCTCAAACAAACATATTGAAATTCAAGAATTAGTTCAAGTCCTTGATGATAATGAATCAGGTGGGTACTTATTTTATTCATTCAATTTAATAAAAATATGGTTCAATTATAATTTTCACAAGGTTCACAAGATCCAAATATTATTCCAACTCTAGTTGGCCAACTAAATTTGGAATGGGTGTATTAAATTTTATATGGTAATATTTTGTTTTTTTATTACTCTTTCATCTTAGAAATTTATCTCTACATGATTAACACATTTTCATCTTTGGTTGTCCTTCTACAGTGGAGGAAGAAAAGGGAGGAGTTGTAGAAGAGATAATTAATTGTGTTTGGATTTTTGTTACTGTTCTGGGACTGACCTTTGAAATGATTATTATCATAGATGTTATTAGTTGTATTTTTTTTGTTATATTAAGCTGCCTAATTTTAGCAATTACTTAAGTAGTAATTGATGCTACCAATGTTTGTGGTCATCTTTAGCTATTCATTAAAATTTTAAGTAATTGTTTAAAAAATGTAGTATTGCTATTATGGTTAACTTTCAATCGGGTGAACAAAGCCAACTTGTGAGAAAACAAAGAACAAAATTAAGCACACAACTCGGTCCCGTTCTATTTAACATTTCTATCCTTTTCTGCACATCAAAGCTTTTGACAAGGTAATGGAGCTCATTTGCGGTATTCAGCCTATTTGACAAAACAAAATTGGCCCAATTTGAGTTTGAAAGATACATAACTAAGGAATAATAAATACTACAACAAAGGTTTCGACATGAACTAACTTGACCGGTTTAAAGAAAATAAATTGAAAAAAATGTCCGAACTCCATTCCATCCCGGAACTATTTTATCCTACCCAAAATCCCCGATCTCCGTCCCAATGTTTTAAACCTATGGGATGAGTCTGGATCTTAAAAAAAATCTCCAAACTGTGCGAATGGACTGGAGATTTGTAATCCCCTTTCCGTCCCATCCCATGATCACCCCTAGCATTGAGTGGTTTTAAGTTTTATTTAATATATAAAATAACAAAAATTTTTTTTTATTATTTTTTGATATTTTCAAAGGTTAAAACCTTTGAAAATATAATAATTTTTAAATTTTTTTCAAATGTGAATACAATATTTAATTATACTAATCATTATATTTATATATTATATAAATTCAATATAAACAATTTTTTTGATAAATATTCTAATAATAATTAAAGAATAAATTTATAATCCATTAATAATAAGATAGATATTAATTAAAATATAATTACAAAACTTAAAATGATTCATAAGCAAAGAAAAATATATTACTATATAATAATTTTTTGTTTTTGAATTTTTTCTTCTTTTAATAAGATTATCTATAATTTTTTAATGAAATATAATTTATATAAATTATATTTGTCTAACTCATAATTTATTTTGTAATTAATGTTTATATATAAATAAACAAATAAATAAATAAAATGAATATTTAAAGTATAATGAAAAAAAATGAGATTTATTATTTATTATTTAGGGATACCGGTTTATTTTAGATTAGATCCGTTTCAGTAATAATTTATTTCGTAATTAATATTTCTATAAAAATAAACTGATAAATAATTATCATAAAAATTTAAACGTATACTGAAAATAAATTAAAATGAGATTGAAGATTTATTATTAATTTATACCAGTTTAATAGTTTAATTATTTAGTGGTTTTGTCGTTAGGAGTTTAGCGATTTATGTTTTTATGCTTTTAGTGGTTTATAGGTTTTATATAAAAAGATAAAATAACAAAAAAAATTTCTATAATTTGTTATCATTTTCATAGGTTATAACCTTTGAAAATATAATAAAATTTACAATTTTTTGAAATGTGAATACAATATTTAGTTTTAATAATATTAATAATTATATTTCATAAAAATTCAATATAAATAATTTTATTGATAGATAATATAATAATGATCAAAAATTAAATTAATAAACTATTAATAAAAAGATAGATATTAATTAAAAAATATTTACAAAATCCAAATTGATTCAAAATTATAGTAAAATATATTACTGGATAATAATTTTTAATTTATAAATTTCTACTTCTTTTATAAGTGTATATTTTTTTTATTAAAAATAATTAATTAAATTATATTTGTCGCACTCATACTTTATTTTGTAATAAATATTTCTATAAAAATAAACTAATAAATAATTAAAATGAATATTTAAAATTATAATAATAAGAAATAAAAATTAGATTTATTAATTATTAAGTAGTATATAGCAGTTTAATGGTTTATGTATTTAGGCATTACGAGGTTTAGGAGTTTATTGATTTAACTGTGTATGCATTTAGTGGTTTATAGTTTTAATTTAAAAAAAAATAAAAAAAATTTATTTTTATAATTTTTTGATATTTTCAAAGGTTATAACCTTTTAAAATATTATAAATTTTAAATTTTTTTCAAAAGTGAATAAATATTTATTTATAATAATCATAATAATTATATATCATATAATTTCAATATAAACAATTTTATTGATAGATATTCTAATAATTATAAAAAAATAAATTAAAAATCTATTATGAATAAGATTGATATTACTTAAAATATAATATCAAAACCTAAAATAATTCAAAAGCAAAGCAAAATATTTTACTTAATAATAATTATTTGTTTTTAAATTTTTATTCTTTTTATAAGCTTATCTATTTTGTGATGAAAAATAATTTTTATAAATTATATTTTTAACTCATAATTTATTTTAAATTTAATATATATATATATAAATAAAAAACTAAACAATCAAAATGAATTTTTTAAATTATAATGAAAACAAATAAAAATGAGATTTATTAATTATTATTTAGGGTATACCCGTTTAAACGATTATCTATATAGGGGTATCAGGATTTTGTAGTATAGTGATTTAAGTGTTTTGGCATTTAGTGATTTATAGGTTTTTTTAAACAATGAAATAATAATAAAAAATATATATTTTTTGTTTTTTCACATGTTCAAAGGTTATAATCTTTGAAAATATAATAATTTTAAATTTTTTTTAAAAATAAATAGAATATTTAGTTATAATAATTATTAAATCTATATATCATATAAATATTTTTATTGATAAATATTCTAATAATGATCAAAAAATAAATTAATAATCTATTATTAATAAGTAAGATATCAATAAATATATAATTACGAAAGCTAAAATGATTCAGAAACAAAGTAAAATATATTACTATATAATAATTTTTTGTTTTTAATTTTTTTCTTCTTTTAATAAATTTATCTATATTTTTTTGTTGAAAAATAATTTATATAAATTATATTTGTCTAACTCATAATTTATTTTGTATTTACTATTTATATAAAAATAAACAAATAAATAATTAAAATGAATATTCAAAATTATAATGAAAAAATAAAATGAGTTTTATTATTTATTATTTAAGATATACCTATTTAAAATATTTATCTATTTAGGGTTTTCGAGATTTCGAAGTTATTGATTTAAGTATTTAGGCATTTAATAGTTTATAGCTTTTATTTAAACAATGAAATAACAAAAAATTTATTTTTGTTATTTTTTTAAATTTTTAAATGTCATAACAATTGAAAATATAATAATTTTAAAATTTTTTAAAAATGTGAATACAATATTTAGTAATAATAATTTTTATAACTATGTATAATATAAACTAATATAAACAATTTTATTGATAAAACTATATCAATTATCAAAAAATAAATTAATTTACATTTATTAATATGATAGATATAAATTAAAATATAATTAAAAACCCGAAAATGTTTGAAAATCAAAGTAAAATTCATTACTAAATAATAATTTTTTTTATGTTTTTGTATCATTTTATAAGCTTATTTTTTTTGTTGAAAAATATATTATTTAAATTATATTTGTCACTACATGTGTCAACCGGGCCGGGGAGGCCCACCCCAGCACGAGGCACGGCACGGTTCAGCCGTGCCTGGGTCGGCCCGGCACGGAAAAATTCTGTGCACGGGCCCGTGCCATGCCCTGGTCAGGCGCGTGCCGTGCCGTGCCTGACCCGACACGGTTCGGCACGTGGCACAGTACCCCGGCACGGGTCAGTCCCGTGCCGGGTGTCCCGTGAGCCCGACCCCAGGAAGCCCCTCCCGCATAAAAAGACCGCGGGTCGGGTCTGATTCGACCCGACCCGCGGTCTTCCCGTATCCCGAACCACTCGGACAGGCATGCCCGAGAGGGCCAGGCAAGCCACGGCACGGCCCGCCGTGCCTACGGGCCGTGCCGGGCTCGGCAATTTTTAAACCTGTGCCGGGCCGGGCACGGCATGGCACTGGAACCATGCCGTGCCCGGCCCGGCACGGCAGCACGAACGGGCCCAAACAAAACGGCCGGGCCGTGCCGGGCCGGCCCGTTTGACACCTCTATTTGTCACTCATAATTTATTTTGTAATTAATATTTCTATAAATTATTTAAAATATATTTAAGGATTACAAGTTTAAAGATTTAGGGATTTAGGGGCTACGGGGTTTAGGAGTTTAGAGATTTATGTATTTAGGCATTTAATGGTTTATAAGTTTTATTTAAATAATGATATAACACAAAATTTATTTTTGTTATTTTTTATCATTTTTGAAGGTTATAACCTTTGAAAATATAATAATTTTTAAATTTTTTTTATATGTGAATACTTTATTTAGTTATGATAAACTTAATAATTATATATCATGTTAATTCAATATAAAAAATTATATTGATGGATATTATATTAATGATCAAAAAATAAATTAACAAACTATTATAAAATAGTTAGATATTTTTTAAAATATATTTGAAAAACGTAAATTTATTCAAAATCAAAGTAAAATATAACAGTAAATAATAATTTTTTTGATGTTTTGCTTCTTTTTATAAGTTTATATTTTTTTGTTATTAAAAGTAAATTATTTAAATTATATTTGTCTTCCACATAATTTATTTTTAATTTATAATTTTATAAAAATAATCTAATAAATAATTAAAATATATATTTAAAATTATAATGAATACATATAAAATTGAGATTTATTATTTATTATTCAGGATATAATAGTTTAATGGTTTAAGTATTTAGGTGTTTTGGGGTTTAGTGATTTAAGTGTTTAGGCCTTTAGTGATTTATAGTTTTTATTTAAAGAATAAAAAAATAAAAAATTAAATTTTTTGATTTTTTTTAATTTTTGAAGGTTATAACCTTTGAAAATATAATAATTTTTAATTTTTTTAAATGTTAATATAATAATTACTTATAATATTCTTAATAATTATATATAATGTAAACTCAATATAAATAATTTTATTAATAGATATTATAATAATGATCAATAAAAAATTAATAAACTATTATTAATAAGAATGATATAAATTAAAATATAATTGCAAAAATTAAAATGATTCAAAATAAAAATAAAATATATTACAAAATAATAAATTTTTGTTTTTAAAATTTTGCCTCTTTTATAAGCATATATATTTTTTTGATAAAAAATAAATTATTTAAAATAGATCTGTCTTACAAATAATTTATTTTGTAATTAATATTTCTATAAAAATAAACTGATAAATAATTAAAATAAAAATTTAAAATTACACTTAATAAAAATTAAAATGAGATTTATGATTTATTATTAATGTATACCAATTTAATAGTTTATGTATTTAGGAGTTTTGTCGATTTAGGAGCTTAGCAATTTATGTTTTTAGGTATTTAGTGGTTTATAGGTTTTATTTAAACAATAAAATAACAAAAAAAATATAATAATTTTAATATGAATACAATATTTACTTATAATAATTTTAATAATTATATATCATATAAATTCAATATAAACAATTATATTGATAGATATTATAATAATGATCAAAAATTAAATTAATAAACTATTAATAATAATCTAGATATTAATTAAAAAATATTTACAAAACCCAAATTGATTCATTATAATTTTATATATACATTTTAATTATTTATAAGTTTATTTTTATAGAAATATAAATTAAAAAATAAATTAACTGTTAGACAAATATAATTTTAAATAATTTATTTTTCATCAAAAAATATATAAGCTTATAAATGGATACAAAAATTTAAAATTTAAAATTAATATTTAGTAAAATATTTCACTTTGATTTTGAATCATTTTAGGTTTTGTAAATATATTTTAAACAATATTTATTTTATTAATAATTGTTTATTAATCTTTTGTACGATCATTATTATTATATATATCAATATAATTGTTTATATTGAATTTACATGATATATAATTATTAAGATCATCATAACTAAATAAAGTATTCACATTTAAAAAAAATTTAAAAATTGTTATAGTTTCAAAGGTTATATCCTTCAAAAATGAGAACAAATAACATAAAAAAATTTTTGTTATTTTATTTTTTAAATAAAACCTATAAACTACTAAATGCCTAAACACTTAAATCACTAAATTCTTAAATCCCAAAACTCCTAAATATATAATCTTTTAAACCTGTAGATTTTATCTTATTAATAATAGTTTTATTTAATATCTATCTTATTAATATATTTTACTTTGATTTTGAATCATTTTAGGTTTTGCAAATAAATTTTATTTAATATCTATCTTATTAATAATAGTTTATTAATTTATTTTATTATCGTTATCATAATATCTATAAAAAAAATTATTTATATTGAATTTACATAATATATAATTATTTAGATTATTATAACAAAATGTTATTTTCATATTTTAAAAAAATTTAAAAATTATTTAGTTTTCAAAAGTTATAACATTTGAAAATAAGAAAAAATAAAAAAATAAATTTTTTGTTATTAGATTTTATAAATAAAATCTATAAACCACAAAATACTTGAATTCTTATTGACTAAACTTCTAAACCCCGAAGCCCATAAATACATAAGCCTTTAAATTAGTATACTCTAAATAATAAATAATAAATCTCATTTTTATTAGTATTCATTAGAATTTTAAATATTCATTTTAATTAATTATCAGTTTATTTTTATAGAAATATTAATTACAAAATAAATTATTAGTGAGACAGATATAATATAAATAATTTATTTTTCATCAAAAAAATATAAGATCATAAAAAGAGGCAAAAATTTTAAAACAAAATATTATTATTTAGTAATTTATTTTAATGTAATTTTGAATAATTTTAGATTTTGCAATTATATTTTAATTTATATCATTCTAATTAATAATAGTTTATTAATTTATTTAATGATCATTATTATAATATCAATTAATAAAATTATTTTTATTGATTTTACCTTATATATAATTATCAAGATTATTATAACTAAATATTATATTCACATTTTAAAAAAAATTAAAAATTATTATATTTTCAAAGGTTATAAGCTTCAAAGATTAGATAAAATCACTTAAGGAATAAACACTTAAATGAATAACCCCCAAAACACATAAATACTTAAACCATTAAACCTGTATATCCTGAATAATAAATAATAAATCTCAAATTTATTTGTATTCATTATAATTTTAAATATTCATTTTAATTATTTATTAGTTTATTTTTATAGAATAATAATTTACAAAATAATTTATGAGGAAGAAAATTTAATTTAAAAAAATTATTTTTAATAACAAAAATATAAACTTATAAAAAAAGCAAAATATTAAAAATAATTATTATTTAGTAAAATATACTTTGATTTTGAATAAATTTAGATTTTGAAATTATATTTTAAATAATATCTATCTTATTAATAATAGTTTATTAATTTATTTATTGATCATTATTATAATATCTAGCAATGTGATTATTTATATTGAATTTAAATGACTTATATTTATTAAGATTATTATTACTAAATATTATATTTACATTTGAAAAAAATTTAGAAATTTTTATATTTTCAATGGTTATAACCTTAAAAATTAAAAAAAAATAAAAATAAATTTTTGTTATATCATTGTTTAAATAAAACTTATAGACCACTAAATGCCTAAATATTTAAATCTATAAACTCTTAAACACAAAAGCCCCTAAATACTTAAAACTTTAAACTCGTAAACTTTAAATATAATTTAAATAATTTATTTTTTATCAAAAAAATAAAGCATATAAAAAGAAGTAAAAACTAAAAAACAAAAATTATTATTTGTTAATAAATTTTTCTTTGATTTTGAATAATTTTAAGTTTTGCAATTATATATTAATTAATATCTATCATATTAATAATAGCATATTAATTTATTTTTTGATAATTGATATCATATCTATCAATAAAATTGTTTATATTTAGTTTATATTATATATAATTATTATGATTCTTATTACTAAATATTGTATTCACATTTTTAAAATAATTTAAAATTATTAAATTTTCAAAGGTTATAACCTTTGAAAATGTGAGAAAATATCAAAAATAATTTTTTTGTTATTTGATTGTTTAAATAAATCCTATAAACTACTAAATTCCTAAACACTTAAAGTAAATAACTCCAAAATATCAAAAACCCTATATAGATAATCCGTTTAAACTAGTATACCCTAAATAATAAATAATAAATCTCAATATTATTTTTTTTATTATAATTTAAAATATTCATTTTAATTATTTATTCATTTTTTTTAATATAATTATTAATTATAGAATAAATTGAGTTAGACAAATATAATTTATATAATTATTTTTCATCAAAAAAATATAGAAAAACTTTTTAAAAGAAAAAAAATTCAAAACAAAAAATTATTATATAGTAATATATTTTGCTTTGTTTCTGAATCATTTTAGGTTTTGTAATTATATTTAAATTGATATCTATCTTATTAATAATAGATTATCAATTTATTCTTTGATCATTATTAGAATATTTATCAATAAAAATACTTATATTGAATTTATATGATATATAAATATAATGATTATTATAAATAAATATAGTATTCACTTTTGAAAAAAATTTAAAAATTATTATATTTTTAAAGGTTATAACATTTGAAAATATCAAAAAATAAAAAAAATAAATTTTTTAATATTTTTTTTAAATAACAGCTATAAACAACTAAATGCATACACAGTTAAATAAGTAAAGTCTTAAACCCCATAATTCCAAAATACATAATCTATTAAATCACTATATACTACTTAATAATTAATAAATCTAATTTTTAATTCTATTTATTATAATTTTAAATATTCATTTTAATTATTTATTAGTTTATTTTTATCAAAATATTTATTACAAAATAAATTATGACTGCGACAAATATAATTTAAAAAATATATGTGCTTATAAAAGAAGTAAAAATTTAAAAATTAAAAATTATTATCCTAAAAATATATTTTACTATAATTTTGAATCAATTTGGGTTTTGTAATTATTTTTTAATTAATATCTATATTAATATCAATAGTTTATAAATTTAATTTTAATCTTTATTATAATATATATCAATAAAATTGTTTATTGAATTTATATTATATATAATTATTAATATTATTATAACTAAGTATTGTATTCACATTTCAATAAATTTTAAATATTATTATACTATCAAAGGTTATAACCTATGAAAATGAGAAAAATTTATAGCAATTTTTTTTGATATTTTATTTTTTTAAATAAAACGTATAAACCACTAAAAGCCTAAAAACATAAATCGCTAAAATCCTAAATGAAAAAACCTCTAAATACTTAAATCAATAAACTGGTATACAGTAATAATAAATCATAAATCTCATTTTAAATTTTATTCAGGATAATTTTAAATTTTTATTTTAATTATTTATCAGTTTATTTTTATAGAAATATTAATTACAAAATAAATTATTAGTGAGACATATCTAATTTAGATTTAAATAGTATCCCTAAATAATAAATAATAAATCAAATTTTATTCATTATAATTTTAAATATTCATTTTAATTATTTATTTGTTTATTTATATATAAATATTAATTACAAAATAAATTGAGCTAGACAAAAATAATTTATAAAATTATTTTTCATCAAAAAATTATAGAAAAACTTTTTAAAATAAAAAAAAATTCAAAACAAAAAATTTTATATAGTAATATATTTTTCTTTGCTTCTAAATCATTTTAGGTTTTGTAATTATATTTTTATTCATATCTATCTTATTAATAATAGATTATTAATTTATTTTTTGATCATTATTAGAATATTTATCAATAAAATTATTTATATTGAATTTACATGATATATAATTATTAAGATTATTATAACTAAATATTATATTTACATTTGAAAATAATTTAATAATTATTATATTTTTAAAGGTTATCATCTTTGAAAATGAGATAAAATCACAAAAATAAATTTTTTGTTATTTTATTATTTATATAAAAACCTATCAACTACTAAATGCCTAAATGCTTAAATCATTAATCTCCTAAACCCCAAAACCCAAAAACCCTTAAATACTTAAACAATTAAACAATCTTTAAAGGTTTAAGTATTTATAAATAATATATAAATATCTATCAATAAATAATAGTTTATTAATTGATTTTTTGATCATTATTTATATTTATATTTATATTTAGTTTATTAATATCTATCAATAAAATTGTTTATTTTTAATTTACATGATATATAATTATTAAATTTTTTATAACTAAATATTGTATTCACATTTGAAAAAAATTTAAAAATTATTATATTTATAAAGGTTATAACCTTCAAAATTGATAAAAAATTTGAAAATTAATTTGTTTGTTATTTCATTATTTAAATAAAACATATAAACTACTAAATGCTTAAACACTTAAATCACTACTCTCCTAAACTCCTAAATACTTAAACCATTAAACCGATATATACTAAATAATTAATCATAAATCTCATTTTTATTTGTATTCATTATAAATTTAATATTCATTTTAATTATTTATTAGTTTATTTTTATAGAAATATTAATTGCAAAATAAAATTATGAATCAGACAAATATAATTTAAAAAATTAATCTTTCATCAAAAAAATTTATAAGCTTATAAAATGAATTAAAATTTTAAAATTAATAATTATTATTTAGTAATATTTTTTACATTGATTTTGAATCGTTTTAGGTTTTGCAAATATATTTTAATTAATATCTATCTTATTAATAATAGTTTATTAATCTATTTAATGATCAGTATTAAAATATCGATCAATAAAATTATTTATATTGAATTTACATGATATTTAATTTTTATGATTTTTATAATTAAATATTGTATTAACATTTGAAAAAAAATTAAAAATTATAATATTTTCAATGGTTATAACCTTGAAAATGAGAAAAAATCATAAATATAATTTTTTTGTTATTTAATTATTTAAATAAAACCAATAAACCACAAAATACCTAAATACTTAAATTACTAAACTCCTAAACCCTGATACTGCTGGACCACACACACATAGCGACGGACCACAGTACACACGTGCACATATTCTTGTCCATTTTGGTGTAGCATTTAGAGGGGTCAGCAAGTCCTAGAAGCAGCCAGAAGTATGGGCCACCAACTTGTAGAGGGCCCCACTAGCAAGCAAGGATGATAACGTTCAGACAATTGACGAGACCGAGCAAAGTGGTCGGGAGTAAACCCAGGAGTAGCTAGGAGAGGGTCCCTCTAGCCCTATCAGGCAGCATAGAGGGCCACCCAACCATCGCCCGACAAGAGTAGCGGGAAATCCATGATTAATTGGACAGCCGGAAAAATCCAAAGCATCACCAAGTAGGGCCAGTAAGGAATGGAGTCCAGACCAGCCACGCGGGAGCGAAAGATTCAAACTTGTAGTTTATGTTTGTAGTCTTTTTTGTATTTTGGACTTTGTATGCACAATGTACTTGTAGAGACAGATCATTACACACACACACACACACACACACACACAAAATCTTGTCTCTTCTCTATGTAGCATGAAATGGGAGCAACTGGACCCATGAGTATCTCTAAGTGGGGCCCACAAATGCATTTTGTAAATACACATTAGGCGATGCTACACTCCCGGGAATAGAAGACCGATCATTATAGCATTTTATAATTTTACTTGTATTCTAGCTTGGTTCTACGCATAGATAATTAGACTATGAGTTGGACCTCATCACACATGCACACCGATGCATGGATATTTTTTGATATTTTGTCGGTGCAACATACAGCCACTTCTTGGAGCTCGAGTAGGAAACATTCGAACCCAAGAGATACTCTTTTAAGGATAATTTTAGCAAAAGAATGTGGAATTCAGAGGTGAGAATGAATCAACAAAGTTCCGTAGATATGGACTTGTGGATTTATGGGTATCCAGTTTTACATGTATTCCATTGCATAGCAACGACATAGGCAAAAGCTTGATGCTGCATGTCACACACATGCACAATCTTATATTTGCATAGTTTTAATATGGTGCATTATTCAGGTTCCTCCAAAAGGCTTGACAAATCTGAATGGAAAGGACGCAATGTGCATAATCACTCGATGCCAACTCTGAAGTCCGGGAATGCCAGGTGATTTTAGTTGTATTCGTCTGCTTGGAATTATTAGGCATTATGTTTTTTTATATATTTTATGCATAGAATCATTAAGGTGCATAGGATTTGGTGGGCTGGCCTAAATTTGTCAGCTTTTTAGTCTCTTGTAAGTTGTGTGCATAAATGATAAATAAAGTGTGTATTTTCCAAAAAAAAAACCATAAACCCTAAACTTTAAATCCTAAACCTTACACAATAAACTATAACACTAATCCATAAACCCTAAATCCTAAATATCATGTTTTGTACTTTTATAATAAAATGACTAAGTGTTAAATTTAAATTAAAATTCACAACTTTTAGAAATGTCATAGATTTATATTTTTGTATATGTAACACACAGTCATGACTCAATGTAGAGTTATGGATTCGGTCCCTTTCTTGCTTTAGATTATTGTAGCATTAGCAATTGTCATGTTTGTATATTTTGTCTCTAGAACACAAAATCATATCGATGAGAATATGCCATAACTTGTGTCTCTCTGTTGAACATATTGTTATGGCAATAAGAATGATCATGAATACTTATTTAATCACTATAATACTGGGTCACAGTATTGGATATGCCCATAGCTTGTGCATTTTATCTTTATATTGCAAAGTCATTGCACTAGGAATCATTGTAACTTTGGACATTCTTCAAGAGCAAAAGTCATGACCCTAGAAATAGTTAAAGCTCGAGTACTACTCTTTATAGCTTTCTATAGCTAAAATTTTTGGGAATGGAAATATCACTATAGCTTTTTTACTTTGATTTGTGACCTCGAGTGTCAATATGCAAGAATAATATTTTGAGCTATGATTAAAACCTTTTATATATTTCAATATGATTCATTTACACCTTTTTGGGTATTCTGAGCTTGTATACATAACTCATTTAATATAAAAAGAAAGAAATGATACTTTTCATATCTATGAGGTTATAAAAAAGGGGCTTATACATGCCAATAAAATAAATTTTTTGATTCTTGATTGAAAGAGAGCCCATACTTCTTGCCCTGCTAAAACCACCCTAGGGCTAGTTTGTTCTAATAGGCTACAAGGTGGTTATTTTTTTAGAGGTGAACTATGTTTTAAAAAAATTGCTTTGAGTGTGTGCTTGAGAGATATTTTAGAAGAAATTACAATAATCAATATAAATAGCATCCTCAACAACTAGCTATTTCAACACATAGGGATACAAGCTTCGTTTAGTCTGTTAGTGTAAATGAGTCAAATTACCTTTCATAGCCCAGTGATTCAACATCAAATATGATAGGACATAATAGAGATAAAGTAAAAGCTCCTATTATTTTGGTTAGAGCTTTAGCAATCTTTCTAGAGTTGAGAGAGGAACAAAATAAATTATTTTAATTATTCAGTATGATTTTAATTTTTATTTTAATTAATTATCAGTTTATTTTTATAGAAATATTAATTACAAAATAAATTATTAGTGAGACAGATCTAATTTAAATTAAACCAGTATATCCTAAATAATAAAGAATAAATCTAATTTTTTTTCATTTTAATTTTAAATATTCAAATTTAATTATTTATTTGTTTATTTTTATATAAATATTAATTACAAAATAAATTATGAGTTACACAAATATAATTTATATAAATTATTTTTCATCAAAATAATATAGATAAACTTTTTAAAAGAAAAAAAAATTTTAAAACAAAAAATTTTTATATAGTAATATATTTTGCATTGCTTCTGAATCATTTTAGGTTTTGTAAATATATTTTAATTGATATCTATCTTATTAATAATAGATTATTAAGTTATTTTTTCATCATTATTAGAATATTTATAAAAATAAAATTTTATATTGAGTTTATATGATATATAAATATAATGATTATTATGACTAAATATTGTATTCACTTTTGAAAAAAATTTTAAAATTATTATATTTTCAAAGGTTATAACCTTTGAAAATGTGAAAAAATAAAAAAAATAAATTTTTTGTTATTTCATTTTTTAAATAAAAAATATAGTTCATTAAATGCTTACTTACTTAAATCAATAAGCTCATAAATCCAGAAACCTATAAATACATAAACCTTTTAACAGCTCTATAATACTTAATAAATAATAAATTTCATTTTTATTTTTATTTATTATAATTTTAAATATTAATTTTAATTATTTATAGATTAATTTTTTAGAAAAATTAATTACATATAAATTTCGAATGAGACAAATATTATTTAAATAATTTATTTTAATAAAAAAAATATAAGATTATAAAAAGAAGGAAATTTTTAAAAATTAAATATTATTATTTAGTAATATATTTAGATTCTATTTTGAATCATTTTGTGTTATGTAAATCTATTTTAATTAATATTAATATTATTAATAATAGTTTATTATTTTAATTTTTGAACATTATTATAATATCTATCATTAAAATTATTTATATTGAATTTATATGATATATAATTAGTAAGATTAATATAATTATACATGGTATTCACATTTCAAAAAATTTTAAAAATTATTTTATTTTCAAAGGTTATAACCTTTGAAAATCAGAAAAAAATCAAAAATAGAATTTTAAATTTGTATTATATAAATAAAACCTATAAACCACTAATTAATCAAACCATTAAATCGGTATACCATGTATAATAAATCATAAATCTCATTTTAATTTGTATTCATTATAATTTTAATTATTCATTTTAATTATTTATTGTTTATTTTTTATAGAAATATCAATCACAAAATA
Source organism: Sapria himalayana (assembly GCA_029783825.1). NCBI lineage: Eukaryota > Viridiplantae > Streptophyta > Magnoliopsida > Malpighiales > Rafflesiaceae > Sapria > Sapria himalayana. The sequence goes on from JAREIK010000018.1 coordinate 158,173, forward strand.
AATAATGAGTGAGACAAATCTAATTTTAATAATTTATTTTTAATCAAAAAAAATAAGCTTATATAAAAAGTAAAAATTTTAAAACAAAAAATTATTATTTAGTAATCTATTTTACTTTGATTTTGAATCATTATATATAGGTTTTGCAATTATATTTTAATTATGATCAATCTTATTAAAAATAGTTTATTAATTTATTATTTGATCATTTTTATAATATCGAACAATAAAATTACTTATATTCAATTAAAATGTCTTATAATTATTAAGTTATTTTAACTAAGTATTATATTTATATTAGAAAAAAATTTAAAAATTATTATATTTTCAAAGGTTATAACCTTCAAAAATGATAAAAAATCACAAAAATAATTTTTTATTATTTAAATAAAAATTATAAACTACTAAATGACTAAACATTTAAATCTCTAGACTCCTAAACCCCAAAACTCCCTAAATAATTAAACCATTTAACCTAAATAACCAAAATAATAAATAATAAATCTCATTTTTATTTGTATTCATTATAATTTTAAATATTCATTTATTATTTTTTAGTTTATTTTTATAGAAATATTAATTAAAAAATAAATAATGAGTGAGACAAATATAATTTAAATAAATTATTTTTTATGAAAAAAAAATAAGCTTATAAAAATAAACAAAATTTCAAAAATTTAAAATTTTTTTAGTAATATAATTTACTTTGATTTTGAATTATTTTAGGTTCTGTAAATATATTTTAAATATTATCTATTTTATTAATAATAGTTTATTAATTTATTTTTTGATCATTATTATAATATATATTAATACATTTTTTTATATTGAATCTACAACAAATATAATTATTAAGATTATTATAACTAAGTATTGTATTCATATTTTAGAACTATTAAAAAATTATTATATTTTCAAAGGTTATAACCTTTGAAAATCACGAAAATTCATAAAAATAAATTTTTTGTTATTTCATTGATTAAATAAAAGCTAAAAACACGAATATGTGTAAACATATAAATCAATAAACTCTTTAACCCCAAAACCACAAAAAGCTAAAACAATTAAATAGTTATACCCTAAATAATAAATAATAAATCTCTATTTTATTATTATTCATTATAATTTTATATATACATTTTAATTATTTATTAGTTTAATTTTATTGAAATATAAATTAAAAAATAAATTATTAGTAAGACAAATATAATTTAAATATTGTATTTTTCATCAAAAAATATATAGGCTTATAAATGGATACAAAAATTTAAAAATTTAAAAATTTAAAAATTTAAAAATTTAAAAATTTAAAAATTTAAAAATTTAAAAATTTAAAATTAATATTTAGTAAAATATTTCACTTTGATTTTGAGTCATTTTAGGTTTTGCAAATATATCTTAAACAATATTTATCTTATTAATAATTAGTTATTACTTTATTATTATTATTATTATAATAAATATCAATAAAATAGTTATATCAGTTATATCAGTTATAATTTATGTAAATTATATTTTCAAGGGTAAAAGCTTTGGAAATATGAAAAAATAATAAAAATAAATTTTATGTTATTTTATTTTTTAAAAAAAACCTATAAACCACTAAATGCATACACAGTTATATCAGTAAACTTTTAAACCCTATAATGCCTAAATACATAAACCATTAAACCACTATATACTACTTAATAATTAATAAATTTAATTTTTATTTCAATTTATTATTATTTTAAATATTCATTTTAATTATTTATTAGTTTATTTTTATAGAAATTTTTATTACAAAATAAATTATGAGTGCGACACGTATAATTTAAATAATTTATTTTTAATCAAAAAATATATATACGCTTTTAAAAGAAGTATAAAAGAAGTATTATTAAATATTAAAAATTATTATCAACTAATATATTTTACTTTAATTTTGAATCAATTTGGGTTTTGTTAATATTTTTAATTAATATCTATCTTATTATAAATAGTTTATTAATTTAATTTTTTATCATTATTATAATATCTATCAATAAAATTGTTTATATTTATTTTATATGATATAGAATTATTAAAATTATTATAACTATATATTTTATTCAAATTTCAAAAAATTATAAATATTATTAAATTTTCAAAGCTTATAACATTTGAAAATGACAAAAAATTACAATTTCTTTTTGTTTTTTTATTGTTTAAATAAAACCTATAAACCACTAAATGCCTAAAAACATAAATCGCTAAACTACTAAACGACAAAACTTCAAAATACTTAAACAATTAAACTGGTATACATTAATAATAAATCATAAATCTCATTTTAATTTTTATTCAGTATAATTTTTAATTTTTATTTTAATTATTTATCAGTTTATTTTTATAGAAATATTAATTACAAAATAAATTATTAGTGAGACAGATATAACTTAAATTAAACTGGTATACCCTAAATAATAAATAATAAATAATAAATATCATTTTTTTTTCATTATTATTTTAATTATTAATTTTTTATTTTTATAAATTTTAATTAAAAAATAAATTTTGAGTTAGACAAATATTATTTATGTAAATTATTTTTAATCAAAAAATTATAGATAAACTTTTAAAAATAAAAAAAATTTCAAAACAAAAAATTATTATATAGTAATATATTTTGCTTTGCTTATGAATCATTTTATGTTTTGTAATTATATTTTAATTGATATCTATCTTATTAATTATAGATTATTATTTTAATTTTTGATAATTATTAAATTATTATTCAATAGAATTATTTATATTAAATTTATATGAAATATAAATATAATGATTATTATAAGTAAATATTGAATTCACTTTTGAAAAAAATTTAAAAATTATTATATTTTCAAAGGTTATAACCTTTGAAAATATCAAAAAATAAAAAAAATAATTTTTTTTGTTATTTCATTGTTTAAATAAAGCCTATACACCACTAAATCTCTAAGAACTTAAATCACTAAACTACAAAATCACGATACCCCTATATAGATAATCCTTTAAACCGGTATACCCTAAATAATAATTAATAAATCTTATTTTTCTTTGTTTTCATTATAATTTAAAAAATTAATTTTGATTGTTATGTTTTTTATTTTTATATATATATTAATTATAAAATAAATATTGAGTTAAAAATATAATTTATTAAAAAAATTTTCATCAAAAAATAGATAAGCTTATAAAAATCATAAAAATTTAAAAACTAATAATAATTATTTAGTCATATATTTTGTTTTGCCTTTGAATTATTTTAGGTTTTGATATTATATTTTAAGTAATATCAATCTTATTCATAATAGATTTTTAATTTTTTTTTGATAATTATTAGAATATCTATCAATAAAATTATTTATATTGAATTTATATGATATATAAATTATGATTATTATAAATATATTTTGTATTCACTTATGAAAAGAAATTTAAAAATTATTATATTTTCAAAGTTTATAACCTTAAAAAATGAGAAAAAATAATAAAAATAAATTTTTCGTTATTTCATTTTTAACATAAAACCTATAGATCATTAAATGCTTACTTACTTAAATCAGTAAGCTCATAGACCCCGAAACCCCTAAATACATAAACCTTTTAACAGATATATACTACTTAATAAATAATAATCTCATTTTTATTTCAATTTATTCTAATTATAAATATTCATTATAATTATTTATAGTTTAATTATTTAAAAAAATTCTGAGTGAGATAAATATTATTAAAATAATTTATTTTTAATCAATAAAAAATATAAGCTTATAAAAAGAAGGAAATATTAGAAAATTAAATATTATTATTTAGTAATATATTTTGATTTGATTTTGAATCATTTTGTGTTATGTAAATATATTTTTATTAATATTGATATTATTAATAATAGTTTATTAATTTAATTTTTGATCATTATTATACTATCTATCATTAAAATTGTTTAAATTAAATTCATATGATATATGATTAGTAAGATTAATATAATTATACATGGTATTCACATTTCAAAAAATTTAAAAATTATTTTATTTTTAAAGGTTATAACCTATGAAAATCAGATAAAATAAAAATTTTATTATTATTATTATTATATAAATAAAAACTATAAATCACTAAATGCCTAAAAACATAAATTGCTAAACTCCTAAACGACAAAACCCCTAAATTAATAATCCATTAAACCGGTATAGCATTTATAATAAATCATAAATCTCAATTTAATTTGTATTCATTATAATTTTAAATATTCATTTTAATTATTTATTAGTTTATTTTTAATAGAAATATTAATTGCAAAATAAATAAAGAGTGAGGCAAATATAATTTTAATAATTTATTTTTAATCAAAAAATTAATATAAGCTTATAAAAAGAAGTAAAAATTTAAAAACAAAAAATTATCATTTAGTAATATATTTTACATTGATTTTGAATCATTATAGGTTTTGCATTTATATTTTAAATGCTATCAATCTTATTAATAATAGTTTATTAATTTATTTTTTGATCATTATTATAATATCTATCAATAAAATTACTTATATTGAATTTAAATGTCTTATAAATATTAAGATTATTATAATTAAATATTATATTTACATTTGAAAAAAATTTAAAAATTATTATATTATCAAAGGTTATATCCTTCAAAAATGATAAAAAATCACAAAAATAATTTTTTTATTATTTTATTATTTAAATAAAACATATAAACCACTAAATGCCTAATCATTTAAATATCTAGACTTCTTAACTCCAAAACTTTATAAATACTTAAACCATTAAATCTATATAATCTATATAATAAATAATAAATTTCATTTTTATTTGTATTCATTATAATTTTAAATATTCATTTTAATTATTTATTAGTTTATTTTTATAGAAATGTTAATTACAAAATAAATAATGAGTGAGACATATAATTTAAATATATTATTTTTTATAAAAAAATAATAAGCTTATAAAAATAAACAAAATTTCAAAAATTTTAAATTTTATTTAGTAATATAATTTACTTTGATTTTGAATTATTTTGGGTTCTGCAAATATATTTTAATTAATATCTATCTTATTAATAATAGTTTATTAATTTATTTTTTATCATCAAAATAATATATATTAATAAAATATTTTATATTGAATTTACATCAAATATAATTATTAAGATTATTATAACTAAGAATTGTATTCATATTTTAGAACTATTAAAAAATTATTATATTTTCAAAGGTTATAACCATTGAAAATCCCTGAAAATTCATAAAAATAATTTTTTTTATTTCATTGATTAAATAAAACCTATAAACACATAAATGTGTAAACATATAATTCAATAAAGTCATTAAGCCCAAAACCACCATAAACTCAAATCATTAAATAGGTATACCCGGAATAATAAATCATAAATCTCATTTTTATTAGTATTCATTATAATTTTATATATACATTTTAAATATTTATTAGTTTATTTTTATAGAAATATAAATTAAAAAATAAATTAATTGTGAGACAAATATAATTTAAAAAATTTTTTTTCTTTAAAAAATATATAATCTTATAAATGGATAAAAAAATTTAAAAATTTAAAGTTAATAATTAGTAAACTATTTCACTTTGATTTTGAATCATTTTAGGTTTTGTAAATATATTTTAAACAATATTTATCTTATTAATAATTGTTTATTAATCTTTTATATGATAATTATTATAATATATATCGATATAATTGTTTATATTGAATTTACATGATATATAATTATTAAGATTTTCATAACTAAATATAGTATTCGCATTTCAAAAAAATTTTAAAATTGTTATAGTTCCAAAGGTTATATCCTTCAAAAATGAGAACAAATAACAAATACAATTTTTTGTTATTTTATTTTTTAAATAAAACCTATAAACTACTAAATGCCTAAACACTTAAATCACTAAATTTTTAAATCCCAAAACTCCTAAATATATAATCTTTTAAACCTATATATTTTATCTTATTAATAATAGTTTTATTTAATATCTATCTTATTAATATATTTTACTTTTATTTTGAATCATTTTAGGTTTTGTAAATAAATTTTATTTAATATCTATCTTATTAATAATAGTTTATTAATTTATTTTATTATCGTCATCTTAATATCTATTAAAAAAATTATTTATATTGAATTTACATAATATATAATTATTTAGATTATTATAACAAAATAATATTTCACATTTTAAAAAAATTTAAAAATTATTAAGTTTTCAAAGGTTATAACCTTTGAAAATAAGAAAAAATATAAAAATAAAATTTTGGTTATTAGATTTTTTAATTAAAATCTTTAAACCACAAAATACCTAAATTCTTAATGACTAAACTCCTAAACCCCGAAGCCCATAAATACAAAAGCCTTTAAATTAGTATACTCTAAATAATAAATAATAAATCTCATTTTTATTATGATTCATTATAATATTTAATATTCATTTTAATTATTTATCAGTTTATTTTTATAGAAATATTAATTACAAAATAAATTATTAGTGAGACAGATATAATATAAGTAATTTATTTTTCATCAAAGAAATATAAGATCATAAAAAGAGGCAAAATTTTTAAAACAAAATATTATTATTTAGTAATTTATTTTAATTTAATTTTGAATAATATTAGATTTAGCAATTATATTTTAATTTATATCATTCTAATTAATAATAGTTTATTAATTTATTTATTGATCATTATTATAAAAACTATTAATAAAATTATTTAAATTGATTTTACATTATATATAATTATCAAGATTATTATAACTAAATATTATATTCACATTTAAAAAAAATTAAAAATTATTATATTTTTCAAAGGTTATAACTTTCAAAAATTAGATAAAATCACATAAGGCATAAACACATAAATGACTAAACCCCAAAACACCTAAATACTTAAACCATTAAACTAGTATATCCTGAATAATAAATAATAAATTTCAATTTTATTTGTATTCATTATAATTTTAAATATTTATTTTAATTATTTATTAGTTTATTTTTATAGAATTATAAATTACAAAATAAATTATGAGGAAGACAAATATAATTTAAATAATTTATTTTTAATAAAAAAATTATAAACTTATAAAAAAAGAAAAATATTAAAATATATTATTATTTAGTAATATATACTTTAATTTTGAATAAATTTATATTTTGCAATTATATTTTAAATAATATCTATCTTATTAATAATAGTTTATTAATTTATTTATTGATCATTATTATAATATCTAGCAATGTGATTACTTATATTGAATTTAAATGACTTATATTTATTAAGATTATTATAAATAATTATTATATTTACATTTGAAAAAAATTTATAAAGTTTTATATATTCAAAGGATATAACCTTCAAAAATTAAAAAAATTATAAATAAATTTTTTGTTATATTATTATTTAAATAAAACTTATAGACCACTAAATGCCTAAACACTTAAATCTATAAACTCCTAAACACAAAAGCCCCTAAACACTTAAAACTTTAAACTCATAAAACTTAAATATAATTTAAATAATTTATTTTTCATCAAAAAAAAATATAAGCTTATAAAAAGAGGCAAAAACTAAAAAACAAAAATTATTAATAGGTAATAAATTTTACTTTGATTTTGAATAATTTTAGGTTTTTCAATTATATTTTAATTTATATCTATCATATTTATAATATCATATTAATTTATTTTTTGATAATTGATATCATGTATATCAATAAAATTATTTATATTTAGTTTATATTATATATAATTATAATGATTCTTATTACTAAATATTGTATTCACATTTTTAAAAAATTTTAAAATTTTTATATTGTCAAAGGTTATAACCTTTGAAAATGTGAAAAAATATCAAAAATAATTATTTTGTAATTTCATTTTTTAAATAAATCCTAAAATCTACTAAATGCCTAAACACTTAACTCAATAACTCTGAAATCTCGAAAACCATAAATAGATAATCCTTTTAAACTGGTATACCCTAAATAATAAATAATAAATAATAAATCTCAATATTAATTTTTTTATTATAATTTAAAATATTCATTTTATTATTTATTCGTTTATTTTTATTAAATATTAATTACAATATATATTATGAGTTAGACAAATATAATTTATATAAATTATTTTTCATCAAAAAATAAATATAAACTTATAAAAATAACAAAAAATTTCAAAACAAAATTTATTATATAGTAATATATTTTGCTTTCCTTCTTAATCATTTTAGGTTTTGTAATTATATTTTAATTGATATCTATCTTATTAATAATAGATTATTAATTTATTTTTTGATCATTATTAGAATATTTATCAATAAAATTATTTATATTGAATTTATATGAAATATATATATAATGATTATTATAACTAAATATTGAATTCACTTTTGAAAAAAATTTAAAAATTATTATATTTTCAAAGGTTATAAGATTTGAAAATATCAAAAAATAATAAAAATAAATTTTTTGTTTATTTATTTTTTAAATAAAACCTATAACCACTAAT
>JAREIK010000019.1:0-32709 GCA_029783825.1 Sapria himalayana
ATATATCTATATCTAGTCTTCAATATATGTTTTCTTTCTATTTTTCTATCGATCTATATGTGTATCATCTGCCTATATATATCTCTCTCTCTCTCTCTCTCTCTATCTTTTTATCTATCTAATCTATCTATCTATCTGTCAATCAATCTATCTATCTATCTATGATTAGTATATCAATTAAAATATCAAACTATCAAACTATCTGTTTATCTATATGTCTATTTGTCTATCTGTCATCTATTTATTTTGTTTATCTATCTATCTATTTATTGTTTGTCTATTGTTTTTCTATCTTATTTTATCTGTCTACTACTACCTAATATCTTTCTCTCTATCTAACTAAATGTCTCTCTATTGTGCATCTATCTGTCTATCTATATATTCTAACTATTTGTTTATCTTGCTATCTATCAATCATTTTGTTATCAATATCTATCTATGTGTTTATTATCTATTTATCGATATTCCTATCTATTTCTTTATCTACTGTTTTCAATCATTATATCGATCTATCTATCTATCTATATATCTATTTGTCTATCTGTCTAAAATATGTTATATATCTTTCTATCTATACGTCTATATATTTGTCTATCTATCTATCTATCTTATGACAATCTATCTTTCTAATATCTAAATATTTATATAACTATTAATCTATCTATTTGTATTTCTACCTATATATTTATAAGTCTATTTATTTGTCTATCTATTTTGTCTATTTATCTATCTATACATCTAACTATCTATTGTCTATCAATTTGTCTATTAATTTTTTCTATGAATGTATTTATCAATATGTTATAAAGCTGCTGATCAAATTGTTTATAAATCTGTTTATCATTTGTCTTTCATCTATCTATTTATCTATCTATCAATCTCTCTATCAATTTTTTTATATCTATCTCTCTATCATTAATCAATCTATTTTTCTATTTATCAATATATTTTTTTATATCTTTCTATTTATTTATCTATCTATCCATCTATATATATCTATGTGTCTAACTATACTATCTATATATCTAGTATTCTATTTATTTATCTATCTATATTCTAGTATTCTATTTATTTATCTATCTTTTATCTATCTTTCTATCAGCTAAGAATCTATCTACCCTTTTTCTATCTATCTATCTACCATCCATTTATCTATCAAACATATATCTATCTTTTTTCTATTTGTTTGTTTTTTTAAACCTTATCTACTTGTATGTCGCATATATGCCTGTCTGTCAATCTATCTATCTATTTGGTGGTTCTATTTGAATGAATGTCTGCAGCCTATCTATTTGTCTACTTAACCTTTTGTCTGTTCTAATTAACTATTTGTCTCTCTGTCTATATATCTATTATCTGTCTATCTATATCTATATATCTATCTAGATATAGTGTATTTTTTTGTGAATCTATATGTCTATCTCTAAGTCTATCTATTATTTGTGTATAAATTTGTCTATAATCTACCTGTCTGAATATAATCTATCTATCTTTATGAATATTTATGTCTATCAATCTATCTGTGTATCTATCTATCTTTCTATCTATCTTTCTATCTATCTTTCTTCCTATTAGTCTATCAATATGTCTATTTATCTATCTATCTATATGTCTGTCCATCTATTTGTCTATCTATCTATCAGTCTATCTATTTGTTTATTTATCTGTCTATCTATCTGTTTATATATCTGTCTATCTATCTATCTTTCTATTTATCTGTCTATCCATGTGTCATTTTATTTGTCTATCTATTTGTTTATCAAGCTATCTCTCTTTCTATCTATCTTTCTGTCTATCTCTCTACCTATCTATTTATATTTTTATCTGTCTAACTATCTATCTTTATATCTATCGATCTATCCTTATATCTATGTATCTATCTATCTATTTATCTATATAACTAATTAACTAATTGTTTGTCTATCTATCTATCTTTCAGTCTCTCTATATATCTATCGGGCTAGTTATCTATCTAATATTCTATATATCTATCTATCTATCACTAAATTTGTCTATCTATTTGTATATCTATCTATATAGATATTGGTCTATCTATCTAAATGTCTATCTGTCCATCTATCCATCTCTCTATTTGTCTATCAATTTGTGAATCAATCTTTTATTCAATATGTCTATCAATCTATGTATCAATCTATCTATCAACATGGTTATCTATATTTTTATCAATTTGTCTATCAATAGATCTATCTATATATCTATAAATCTATCTATCTATCTATCTTTCTATCTATCTATCTGCCTATCTATCTATCTATAAGTGTTTCTATCACTTTATATATTTGTCTAATAATCTATTATCTATAAATATTCTATCTATCTATCAGCCTATCTTATATCTATCTTCTATCTGTCAGTAATTCTATCTATCTGTATATCTATTTGTCAATCTATCTATATATTTATCTGCATATCTATTTTTCAATCTATCTATCTATTTATATGCATATCTATCAATGATCTATATCTTTATCTAGTTATATATCATTCTATCAATCTCTATATTAATCTTTTTATACATCTTCTATCTATCTTTCTATGTTTGTATCTATCTATCTAACTATCTTTATATCTATCTATATATCTATCGATCTGTCAATCTATCTATCTATTTTTCTGTCTACCTTTCTGTTTATCTATCTCTCAATCAATCTATCTATCTCTATGACTATATATCTATTAACTTTCTATCTTTCTATCTGTCTATTTATCTGCCTACATATCTATCTAATCTATATAACCTATATATCTAACTTTCAATCTATTTATTTATGTTTATGTCTATCAATTTATCTATCGATTTATATATCAAATTATCTATCTATTTGTATTTCTGCTTATCCGTCTGTCTATCTCTCTATCTATTTTTTTGTTTCTCTATCTATCTATATGTCTATCTATTTAACTGCCAAAAATCTACTTACCAAACTATTTTTCTATCTATCAATTTATATGTCTATATGTATATTTATCTATCTATATTTCAATCAATCAATCTATCTATCTATATGTTTATCTTTCTATCTATCTATTTGTCTATCTATTTGTCTATCTATCTGTCTGTCTGTCTGTCTATCTGTCTTTGTATCTATTTATCTGTCTATCTGTCTGTCTATCTGTCTTTGTATCTATTTATCTGTCTATCTATTTATCTATCTATCTATTAATTAATCAAACTATTTATCGATATTTTAATCTATCTATTAGTCTATCTATCTATCTATCTATTATCTATCTATCTATATATCTATCTATCTTTTTATTAATCTATATATTTATCAATCTATCAACCTAACTATTTTCCTATCTATCTATATATCTATATGTCTATCTATATGTTTATCAATTTGTCTATCAATCTTTCTAACAATTAGTCTATCAATCTTTTTATCAACTTCTTCATAAATCTAGCTATCAATCTTTTTATCAATATGTCTATTAATCTATTTATCAATCTATCTTTCAATATTTCTATTACTCTATCTATTGATATATCAATTAATCAATCTATTTGTATATCTATATATCTTTTTATCTTTCTATCCGTCTATCTATTAGTCTATCTATGGTTTATCTATCCTTCTTTCTATTTTCCTAACTATTTATGTTTCTATCTATCTATCTATCAATTTATCTATCTATCTATGTATCTTTCTATCAATTTGTCTATCTATTTTATCTATCTATCAATATATCTATCAAGCTATCTATTAAACTGTATATCTATCTATCTTTCTACTTATCTGTATATCATTCTATCTATCTATCTATATATGTGTCTATCTATCTACCAATTTATCTATGAATGTATCTTTCTGTCTATCTTTTCTATCTATCTCCACAACAATAAAATGTTGATTTAGCTAGGGGAATTTAGCTATGGATAAAATTTCTAGCTAATTAGCGAGATATTAGCTTGGAAATAACTACAGATTTTGATTTTACATTAAATTAAAATTTTACGATAGGTTAGTGATAGATTAGCAATGGAAATGTTCGTTTGAAAATATTCCATTGCTAATATTTCATAAATTACGCGCCAAGAATTACGAGGAATTTAGCAAATGATTTCGTTATGGAATCTTCCTAGCTAATTATATCGAGACAAAATCCATCACTAAATAATTATCTTAAATTTTTTTTTACTATTTTATATTTTATTGCAAGTGATTATCTCTTAAATTTTATTTTTCACAAAATATATTCATTTAGCTAGCAATTTTTCCAAAGCTATTTGGGCTGGACATAATTTTGATCACTAATCTTTAATGCTTTAATTTTTTTAATATATTATTTATTTTAATATTTTATTTAATTTTGTATATTAAAGGTACTTATTCCATGGTCTATAGATGAGCAATCCTTGAATGAATATTTTTCTCCTATAATTATAAAATAAGTTATTATAAAAAATATTTTAAAAAAATATATAAATACAAAAAAATTTAATACTAATAAAGACTACAATAACTATTAATAAATTCTAAAATAACTATTAATATAGACGACAATAACATTAAATAATTAATTTTAAAATTATTAAAATTTTTAAAGATATTTAGAAAAAATGAATAAACATTAAAATTTTTACTAATAAATACATTAAATAATTTATTGTATGATAAAATATAATATATTTACAAAAATATCATATTTAATGAAAAAAAATAGTAAATATTAATATTATTTTAAGTATAAAAAAATGTTTTATGCCTTAAGGAAATTTTATAAAAAATAATTATTAAAAAATTTGAAAATTTTGAATTATAAAAAAATTTCTAATTTTTCATAATCTTTAAATGAAAATAAATTAATATTTAAAGATAAATACAGAGATGTTTGCCCCTATTGAAATTTATAAGAACTATATAATTGAGTTAAATTTATACTATTAGATTTAAATATTTTGTCATTATTAAATTTAATAAATATAAATTTTTCTTAAAAATCATATCACTTTAAGTAATTTTTAAAATTTTATAAAATATAAATTATATCAATTAATATGAAATTTTATGCCTTTAAAATTATTTCATATCATCTTCATAAAAATTAATATGAATTCTAAAAAATTTATAAACTTAAAATATATATATTTATATTTTTTTTAACAAAAAAGTATTTATACATTTTTAGGAAAGTGTCTTGATGACCAATAATCTTTTCATGTATGCCTTGCCATATTAAGTTTACAATTCTCATAGTCATTTAATTTTTTTATCTATTTGGAAAACCAAATTTCTATTATTTTGAAATTATTTATATATTTATTGTTTAATTAATTTGATAATTAACAATTGAAAGGTATTTGTTTTTCATGTGTCATGCTACACACACATTAACTTGTTGAAAATAATTTATTAAGAAAATAAAAAGCTGAGTCTTTATGTTTTATATATATTTATTGTATATTAAATAATTTGATACTTTAAAATAAAAACATTAATGGAAATTTAAAACCTTATAAAACTTAATAAACTTAATAGTTAGAGAAATTATAAGTCTCTAACTTTTTCCATTGACCTCTCTCTTGGACTCCAACATATTCAAAATGAAACATAAGTCACAAATATCCACAGAAACATATTGCTAGGGTTTGGGAAACATGGATGCTACACGACATTGACGCATCATTATAGTCATGGCATACCCATGAAGAAAATCTGATCTTTAAGTACTGGAAGCAATTTGCATCATGCTAGTTTTACTAAACTCCGGGGATGACAGATAAATCAGTGCTATCGCAATAGCCTTCCAGCAAGTCATCTTCTTCCTGAATAATCCCAAGGGTGTCAATCATGCCAGGCCAGCACTATCAATAATTTTGTAAATTGCTTGGCAGCATCTGGGTCCTAAATAGGCTTCTCTATTGAGGAAAAAGAGAATGATCTCTCATGTGCACTCTTTATGCTCAAGCAAGGAGTCCCAGTAATTCAACAATTTGTCTTCTAATTTCATTTGAACAACGAGCATGGAACTCAATCCCATTGAGTGTTCTCACTATGGCTGTTGAGTGATAGCTCGCTATAACGAGAAATGACCAATGAACTTGAACTAGTTGGCCATTTAAAAATTCTCAGAGATTGGAAGAGGGTTTGAAGTAATCAAAAATGCTTCATCTATTATATCTGCTACTAACCTAATTGTTTATGAACATTCTCTATATCAATGTCGCAATTTAGCCTTGTTTCTTTTTTGTAATTGCTGATTTCCATCATGATATTGGTTAAAAATATGATCACTTATAATTTGTTCAAAATAAAGACTAATATGCACATGTATTCAAAATAAAAAGTGAAATGCTTAAAATGGTTTAATCATGTATACAATATAGCTCTAATTGCTCTAATTTGTAAATCTGAAGATAAAATAAAATAATTGTAAGGTTTAAAAATTGACATTTGTTAGGATTATAAATAATGTTCTTGAGTACATTTTAACTTAATATTGTGTTCATGATAAAATTTGTTCAAAAATGAGACCAAATCAAATCATTCGAATCCTTACCCTTTTGATCAAATTGATATATATATATTTGTTAATCATTATTATGGGACTACCCAATTCAATTCAAACCTTAATATATTTATGGGGCATTTGGAATGCATATAATGCTGTTGTAAAAAAATTGTCATGAACTATATAGACATGTGCCTTTAAATAATGTGTTTCCTTTATCATGCGTATGGCTATGTATGCATCTTACTGAAGAATGAAATTAGCAAAGGTAGACATATGACTATTCCTTTGATCCATATCATTCGTGCGAATTCGTAGAGTAACTTGCCTCCTTTTTTTGTTACAATCAAACAAATACATATATTTGTTTAAGGACGAACACTATATAAAACGGATTGATCCATGTCTGATGCTAACTAATCCACATTGCATATCAATTCCATTAGATAAAATATACCTGGATGGCATTCTTTAAAAAAGGATTGTATATCTTTAGCTAATTCGCTACATTCTTGTTGCCTTAACAATGGTTTATAATTTTAATAAATATCATTTGATATACTTAATAAAGTTTTACCATATAGCATAGGCATGAAGAGTACTTTGATTAATTTATGAGTGAGACTTGGAATTACTATGTTGAGTAGATTTTCAGAAATTTTCTTGTTCCAGTATCTCAGAAGGTCATCTAAAATATTACTGTAAATATCTTTAATTAAAAGAGTATTATCTTCAATCAAAGGTATAAGATTAGTAAATGAGGCTAATTTTGTATCTAACATAAAATAACTTATTATTTGATAAGCACTTGCTGAAGTATCTTGTATGATATGAATTTGCATTAGATTAGTACTATTTTTAAGACATATATACTTGCTTACGAACTGATAAGGATCAGCCACATCATTATCTTTTACAATTTGGAGGAGATCCTCATCATATAAATTATCATCCATATTATTTTTATACCATAAGAAAGTACTCTCATAAGTTATGAACTTCTTACAATGAAAAGCAGCAGCACTGCTTATTGTTCTATATACATTTACTTTAGCGGTCAATTTACCATCTACTACATTCTCACTAGAGAAAAGAATTAGACTTCTAGCTAAAATCACGCTCATGAAAATGGAATTCCCAAGCACGGTAAATTATTCCACTAAAGTCAACGAAGGCTGGTAGATATAATTTATAATTGTAGGCTGATGCTAGTTTGATTGTGAAAGTTTCATATCGAGGACATTGGATACTCTCCATGAGAATCTTAACCAAATCATCATAATTACTTAGAAATGAGTACTTTTTCTTAAAATATTTATAAGTATACTTTACTATTTCTATGGACCTACTAACATAAATTTTTGAGAGACTTTCGGGCATAAGTAAACCATGTTTAACTAAGAGTTGATGTTTCTTTTTAATGAAGCTCAATACATCCTTATTAATATTAAAAGCCTATTCCTGTAATTTATTCAAGGCTAAGCACAATTATGTATATCCAGTATTTAGATGAATATTAAAATGGGTCAAGTTATTGGATGTAATTATGCGAAAATGCTGATAAATATCACCTATTGGGACAGATTAGTACCCACCATGCAAATTTGATATATAAAAAGGTGGTATTAAATCCTCACTTATGGGTCTCCAAGCCTTAGGATTAAATACCGTTGATAGATTGAGAGTGATCGAAATTATGTCAATCTCAAAATTTCAAATTGCATATAATTGCCTAAGATTGAGATTTTTTTTACCATCTTTATTCTTTACATAATATTCATTAAAGTTGAATTGACTTGTAACCTCAATCATATGTCAATCCAATAAGAATTCAACCAAACACACACCTATCACATATTTCTTATATTATTTCTTTTTAGGTTTGCCGTTAGACAGCTTAACTTGTTGTGCCTTCTCATTACAGCTAGAAGCCTTGTGTGACACTATTTTCTTATCTTGCATTTTTGCACCTTTCAAGACATGAGCTTGGAATCTTACACACGTTTTCAGATATTCAATCAGAGTTGATATGGGAACTACGGGGTAATCATTAATACAGTTGAAGAAAGAACCTAGTACATAAATAATAATGATCTCCAAAGTGTAATGATCTAAATATTGAATAGGTGATACTAAGACAATGTGATCAAGGTAGATCTTGAGATAATCCTTAGTAGTTGTCTTCTCTTTAGAGATAATCATCTTAAATATTTCATTCGTATGCTCATACAAATTGGTTTCTCCTCATTATACATTGAAGTATAGTCCTCAATTAACTTTTGCAAATAGAATAATTTACTCTCTGTTAGATGAGACCTAGAATTCTTTCTCAATATATCCAGTACATCATCCTGATAACTCATTACATTCGAATGAGAACTTTGATATCTTTCAAGATCCATCTCAATATCATAATATATTCGATCCTAGATATTCTTCGTTAAATCATGAAATCTACTATAGATTACCAAATTAAATGAACATCTACGTACATGCACACTTCTGTTAGAGCCAAAGATTTTCATACTAGGATATAAGAATTATAAAACCTAAAAAATCAAGTAATAAAAACCTCTAGCCTTGAACAAGGTCTATGAGGCACCTTTTTAGGTAGGAACTCCTTTTCTCGAAACTAAATATGAGGCAAGCTATTATAAATAAGAGACACTCAACACTCTTCTAGCCTTTACCAGGATCTCAATACAAAATCCACCTTTTCTATGAGGGATGAATTGTGTACTCTACATTAATACTCATACAGAGAAAGATAGGCACCTATCTCTCAGCTAGGAACCAAATTTTTCGAGAAAATGTACAGGGGGGGGGTGGTTTTGATCTATCGAGGGGAAAAGCGGGATGGTTTTCCTAGTTACAACTTTTTGGAAAAAAAGAACCTCCAATCCGTGCTGATCTTTAGAGCCAAAAATATGATTTTATCTCTAAATATCAACTAGACTAGGTACAAAAATGTCTCGCCACACGGGAGGGTCAAAGTCAAGCATGCTTAATATTTGGTATAATTTTAAAATTTAAAACATTTATATATTTAGTGGTTATCATAATAGTCCATATAAATCAAATCTGTGCATGGTTTTATTAATTTTATTAAGATTTTTTAACATTTGTTATTTTTAGACTTAATAAATATATAATCTAGGCTGAAGAATTGGGTCGAAATCCCAATTTTTATGAGATTTTTAGGAAGATACATGTAAAAAAAGCGGATGGTCAGTTTGTTGACAACAAGTCTTAGATGATTACTGTAAGAATCTCTTATATTAATACAATTTTATAATACTATAGTAAACTTTGAAAGTTGTTTGGAATGCAAAATATTAATTTATTTTATGAATATCTAGAATAGTATTTTTCTCTATTTTATCATAGGAACTCATGGAAGAACGTGTGATAGTTACTTCTAAACAAGTTGAGGGTTCTATGGATTTTCAACAAATTGACTATGATCCTATCTATTTGGAGACCATAAGAGGTCATAAGAAGTAGTGAGTGTATGGCATTAGCTCAAAGGAAGTGACATTTTGTTGCAGCAGTTGTGCTTCTAATTCATATATCACAGCAACGGTGGATGAGGTGGTCGAATAATAAGTTATGGAAACAAGTGAATGTTATGAAGTTATGGAAACCAAAATGAAAGAGAAGGATGAGCAGATATCTCATTTGAAGGAAGAAATGCAGAAAATGAAAGAAGATAAGGATGAGTAGAATAATCATTTTTTTTGAAGTTATGGAAACCAAAATGAAAGAGAAGGATGAGCAGATATCTCATTTGAAGAAAGAAATGCAAAAAATGAAAGAAGATAAGGATGAGCAGATTAATCATTTGAAGGAAGAAATGCAAAAAATTAAAGAAATAAATGATGAGATGAAATAAATGAATGATGAGATGAAAGATATTAAGAATTTAATGCAACAGTAGATGTCCTATATGGAGTCACAGTTAGTGGCGTTGACGTGATAGATATCATTCTGAGATCTAGCTACAAAACCAAGCAGGAGAGGCTAGCACAAATGCAGTAATTAATAATGAGGATGATTTTGTATCAGAATTTT
This sequence comes from Sapria himalayana, assembly GCA_029783825.1. NCBI lineage: Eukaryota > Viridiplantae > Streptophyta > Magnoliopsida > Malpighiales > Rafflesiaceae > Sapria > Sapria himalayana. Next base: position 10,549 of record JAREIK010000019.1, read on the forward strand.
TTTTGAACTATTTTTTATTTTTATCTATATATAGCTAAACAAGATGATATTTTTTTGGAGGTATCATTTTTTATATTTTGGTTTTGTTCTTTGCTTTTCCGATTAACCTTATCATGAATCTTTACAGGACATCTAATGTGAGACACAAAAAAATTCTGATCCAAAGCCTTCAGACATTGTCATGGTCCTTCCTATGGATGGGTTCCATCTTTACCGATCTCAGATGGATCAAAAGGAGTCAAGCTTCTATTATCTTTATTATTTCTGAAACATTTTATTTTTGCACTCTCTATCTCTCTCTAAACATCATTTCTGACCATCTTTTAGATATCTATTGAAGTTGTATAACTATCAACTCAGTTTCATGTTGTTCATATCTTAAATACTATTTGTGTATATCTATGAATATGTTTATGTACCTGAATATTTCGGGTAGAGTTTTAGCCTATTATAGTTATAAAAAAGGCTTGGCTGGTCCTCCTGGTCCAGGGAATAGCATGTTATTTTCTGAAGTTGTGAGATGAACGAAAAAATTCTGGTCCCACGCAGACTTAGTTTTGTTATTTACACTCTTATTTCATGTAGATCTACACTGTCGCTGTTCAAATCTGTGACTACTTTTTATCCGTCAACGGTGGAATTAAACTATTGAATTTTTAATTGCCATAATGATTGCTAATAAAAATCAATTAAATGTGTTCATTCTGCTTGTTCTCCTTCTCTTGCATGCTCATAGTTTCATGGATGATGACAGGCTGAACAGGAGGAACTGTGGCTATTACAAGCCATCTTTCAAGTGGCATCTTGGTCTACAACTAATACCTAGCATGGAAAACCACGATATGAAGCCTTTCTTACCGGGATGTGATCTTAACAACTTTATCATTAATGCCAACATCCATTCCATCTCCATGAATGCGATGTCTTCAACACATCTCTTGCAATACAATACATGAGAGATGTCTGGATAAACCAGAGAGATTAAGTTTTTGAACAAGTTACCTCCAAATGCTTCTTATCATGTCCTCACAGAAACTTCTAGAGCTTATCTATTGTAGATTTTATACCAACATGATTCTTTGCGAGGTGAAAGGATTTGTAAGATCGATCAAACCAAGCCCTAACGAACAATGTAGTCAATCCAAGAGAAAGTAAAGTGGTGATCCGCCAAAAAAATAAAAACCTGAGAAATCTAGGAAACCAAAGGATCCAAACTCTATTTCTATTCCACATTTGAAAGCTCCAAAGAAATGCTTGGGCGTGGTCATCAATAGCAATGACATGGATATCTTCGGCATTCCCATACTAGTCTGCACTTGCATAGTGAGTCTTAGCAGTGCTATCTATGGGGCTGTGGTAGGTGCCAATCCGCATGCTACACAACTAGCACATCGATGTATCCCTTGCTGATTAGCATGAAAAGAAGAGGAGTGGGGATAGCTAGGAAGAACATGAGTCAAGATGTCTTGTTATATGAAGTTTACAAATTTTGCAGTCATTTGCTTTTTTTTATATATTGGGAAGACAAAACATCTAATTTTTGAAGTTTTGTTCCTCTTTTTTTCTTTGAATGTGTATTGTTTTTATGGAGTGCATATTATTTTTAAGAGTGCATATTGTTTTTATGGAGTGTATATAGTTTTTATGGAGTCTATATTATCTTTATGGAGAGCAGATTGAATTGTTCTGTAGTTACATTGATGCATACAACGAAGTGACGATCCTTGTTTCGAACCAAGAGAGGAACTATATTACAGCAGAAGCTATAGGGTTGATCGACTAATACAATGAAGCTAAGCAATCAAAATTATTGGTGCAAGCACATGGATAGGGAAAGAAATATTCTAAGAAAGCCGCACGAGAGCTTGGTGGTGTGGGGGGGGGGTGGAAAGGTAGAGCAACCCTTTTAGTGGTTATAGGACTAGGAGAGAGTTCTAGTTGTGGAAGGCAAGGTGTGAACTTTGATGCTCCAAGCCTTGCTCGTGGCTTGTCTTCCAGGTTTTCTTCTAAGAGTTTTTACATATATTTTCAAAAATTTAAATAATATTCTCATTTCTTATTAATGTTGATAGTGATGTTTTGTGCCTTCTTTGTGAAGTATAAATGGGATAATACTTTACCTACTATTCTATATATATATATATATATCTATACTTGCTGTTCTATATCTATAAGACATCCATATATACTACAGTATATATGTATATATACTATAATATATATGTAAATATATACTACTGTGTATATATATGTATATTACTACAATATATATGTACATATATACTATAGTATATATGTATATATATACTAAATATATGTACATATACACTACAGTATGATATGTACATATATATTGTATATAACTATCTTATTGATGAGCATGATGTTTGTTATATTGCTTATGTTTTGTTGGGTGTCATGTTCTCTACTTTATCAATTGATACATTTTTCTATTGATAACTTTTTGGAGAAAGAATTACCATGTCTTATAGATTGAGGCATGCCTGGCACAAATAGGTGCACTTTGAGAGTGATATAGAGGTTATACTTCCTGTTAGTTGCCCTAATAAAAATAACTTGTTATATACGGGCATTGTTTGTATGAGGTTATTCATCAAGTGTATTATATTTATTTTATGTTGTGTGATTTAATGTTTTACATGGCATCAAAAATGACCCCATGGAAAGCTAAAATCTAGTGGAGGGTGTCGAATAGAGCTGTAAACCCCTAAAAGGATTGCATCCACTTTGCACTAGCTACCATGATTACTCATGCATTGTGTGCTATGCAAATCTTCACATGCTCACTATATGTTATCAAGAACATTGCAACTCACTGTGTGTTATTAAAATCATTGCTCACAAGGCTTAGACCTTGATTCCATCTACATCAATGCAATATGTGACCCATATGGGTGGATGCTGCTGAATATGAGTTCAATGAGCTAGATCTGATGCTCTACGACCTCAAATACTAGCAAGAGGTGAGATGTTAATTTCTCTGTGAGCTCGTAATAGGCTTGGCATAGAATTTAGCAGTGAAAGTTTTTGTTTTTTTTGTTTTTTTTTTGTTTTTTTTATTTTTTTTGTTTTTTTTATTTTTTTTTGTTTTGTTTTTTTTTGTTTTTTTTGTTTTTTTGTTTTTTTTATTTTTTTTGTTTTTTTTATTTTTTTTGTTTTTAATTTGATCTGGTTGCTTGGATAGGGCATAGACCCTTCTTATCATGTCAAAACTCTGAAGTTGTGTAGAGAAACTAGATGGGCTATTATAATGGAAATGAAGTGTAGGTAAGACATCTACTCAAACATCATGATAGGTAATTTGACAAGCATTCTTATGAAGTATATTTGGTATTCTTATTGATTAAACTCATGTTCTTATGGTTAGAGTAACGTTTGTTCCCGATAGTATTGAGATAATATTTCATTGATGATGATAATGAGAGGTTAAAAGAAAAGTTGTATGAAGTAGTAATCAAGTTTTCTTGTTTGATATAATTTTGTGTACACGAGATATTCATATATTTTTTACTTTCGTGAATGATATTAATACTAGCTTTTAATATCTCATGCATCGAAGCGAAATTAACTATGTATGATCATAACTTTCAAATATTCTTTCAAATTGTCATTTATTTTTAATAAAAAAAATTTTCATACAGTTTTTTTAAGCAAAAAAACTTAATAATAAATTTTAGATCACATGGGATAAGAAGATTATAAATTTTTTTTTAAATTTTTGGTAATAACCATTTCTATGCATCAGTTATTTAGTTGAACAAGAAAGGTGCAATATATGGACAAGATAAAGAAAAATGAGAAGATAGGAAAATAGGGTGTGCGTGTGTGTTTTTGGACACATATAGTTATACTATATTCATGCTGTATGCATGTATATTACATATATACATGCCTATGCATTTTTAAGTAATTATAAAGAAATATCTGATGCATACGTGCTTGATTACACAGTTCATTAGTTTTTTTATTACTGAATGTTGCAAACCATCCCCGTTAATCCCAAGCCTTTTCTTAACAACTTGAGCGGAAAGATGGTCATTGTAAAACTCACGTGGGAAATGGAATACAAAAGTGAGCTACCTTGTGTTCTTTTCTTATGCATTGTATTTTTTTTCTCATTTTTTTCTTTAGTTTCTTTTAGATTTCCATGTTTCGGTGGATTTTTATATGAACCTATAGGTGGGAAAAAATTCAATACCACGCAGCTTGTTATCATTTCAACTACCATTTCCCTTTTGTTTGGTACTTTCTAATGAGTTTTGTATGGAAATAATACATTTTAAATAAAAAATCCAAAATATAATGCTAGTTTGAAAATTATTACCAAATTAATGCATTTGAGAAATAGCATGACAATTTGCATCATTGTGAATGATGGTCATTGCTATGCTATTGAATTTTTAAAAATCAAAGGCTAACATTATGAATACTAGCTATTACATTTTAAAAATTTTTAAATGGAGGCATTGAGAATGAAGAGAGAGTGTGTGGCATCCAACATAGTGAAAAACAGAAGTACATCCACCACCTTGGATACTACTGCAAATATCACTCCAGTTCTCCGAAATTCATACCTGAAAGAAGCCATAAAACCTCTTACCATAGCCAACACTTATCCTCCTCAATTTCTTTCTTTTAGTCAATTGGAACCATTAGGGAAGGACTTAAGCTCGCCATTAGAAACACTGACAAAGATTGAAGATGTGATGAAAGTTTTACCGGTGATGGAAAGGAAGAAAAAAAACATAGTGATTATGGGATAGTGTGTGGCAAGCATAGAGAGCGTAGTCTGAGGAGTGAGGGAGAAAATAGAAATCGTTAGATTAGTAACATTTCCTCTATTCTCTTTAAGGAATCATTCAAAAGTAGATATTTGCCAAAAATTTATGGAGCTTAAGTGCATCGTAGATGATTATTCGAGTAGAGAGTTGTTTTATATGTGGGTGATCTTAAATGGGTTTCTGATATCTGGCCAAATTATAGTTGGCAAGCAGGTAACAACATTACAGAGTACATTATCACAGATATGCAAAGTCAGATCTATGGAATAGGTGACGAGGCTGTAAGAGTATGGCTCATGGGAATCACCACATTCCAAACTTACATTAAGTGTAAAGCAGGCTTTCCCTCTCTGGAGACTATTTGGGAACTTTATCCAGTCACTATTCCAGCAGGAAACCTAAATCTTAGCCTCAATCTCAATGGGTAAAACAATTCTTTTTTTTATTTTTTTCTCTCAGATTACTTAGTGTGATAAATCAGTCACTTATGATATCCATCAATGACTCAAATACACACCCACAAAGACACTCACAAACATATACACCCACACACTTATTCATAGGTACCATCATCTCAACTATTGTATAAATGTGTGCTTAAAAACTTCATATCTCACTAGTCATGCATTTGACTATGTTTTAAAAAAGAAGAAAAATGGGTGTAAGAGCAAAACATCTACATGTGAGAGTGGCTTTGGCTAGAAAAAGATTGAATCTGGATTACTTACAAAAAGCACAACATGCAGTCCTAATTACTCCATTAAAATCGACAAAGAAACTCAATTTCAAAACCATGAGTTCATTTCTGCAGGTTCTACTTGCTCAAGTTTGCCGTCGTGGCTCCAGTGGTATAAAGAAGAAAAGTGGGATGATGATAAGATGCCTATTTGTTTTATTAAATATGATATATGGCCTTATTATACTCGAATGTATCTAAACCCTCTTCTTTTTATTAAATAATTTGTTTTTTTTCTTTTATTATTATTTAGAGTGATCCTGTCAACTTCAACAAATCAAGGGATGCTTTCCACAAGTGACTTCTCCATTAAAATCTAAAGAAAACCAAAAAGTTAAATTCATCTTATTCATCTTCCTTTTCTACATCATCTCTTAATCAAACCACCAACTTAACTTGGCTGCTCACTTGGAAATCTATTTTGCCAAGATGCAATATTGAAAGCATAAATGAATCCAAATTGGAACTCGTGTAAAACCCAAATTCAAGCCTGAATTCGACATCATCAAGCGAGGCAGACATTGATAAAGGTCTTCATTTTTAAAATTCAATAGCATGGCAATGACTGTCATTCACAATGACGGAAATTTCCATGCTATTTCCAGAAGCACTAGTTTGGTAATATTTTTCAAACAAGCATCATATTTTGGAATTTTTATTTAAAACATATTATTTCCATACAAAATTTTTTTCTAGCTTTCTTAAAATTAATCATGGATGATGCATGAAGCTGGGCAACACAGAAGAATATTTTGATGGGCAGTTCACTGAAAATCTTTGTGAAATCTTGATTCGGTAAATTAAAAATAAACTCAAGATTATCTAGCTGTGTCAAATTTCTAGCAAATGGTAGTTGGTGTTGCATGCCCTAGTCTATCAATTTATCAATGGCATTGTTGTGTTCTTTATTAGTTTGTAAATGTAGTATGTTATGCTCCATGTGCATGTATAACAATATTCTTTATCTGCTTAGAGTATTAGAGGACAAAGAACTAGAAGATGCTGACCATGCCTGAAAGACATATAAGTGTGTTTTTTAAGCTTTAGAATATTTCGTTCTATTATCTTTGATGGTATGTGTATTTTCATGAAAGTGCATGTGTTAGTGTTTACACACATACATAGGCACATACATATATGCAACTAATCACAAGGTAAAAAAAATTACTAATTGAAGAGCAACTATATACAAAAAGGGAACTAGTAAATAAAAGGAAGGAGTTGGCGGTGGAGAGGAAATGCAGACTAGAACTAAATGAAGCAATGCAGATGGCCATGGAGAGACATGTTATGGTACTAGTGTAGTATGTAGATATTGATGAGCTAGGAGAGAGAAAGCAACATCAATTTCACTGATATATTATACTTTATTCACTATCATTAGATACATTGATGAATAATAAGATATAATCAAGTTTTTTTATGTTTCTATTTTAACAATGTAACATATTGTATAAGAATATTTTATTAACTAATTTTATTTTTTGTTAATTATTAAAAATGGTTTATTGTTTATGTTTTTATTAAATTTAATATAAACATTTTAAAATATGTAATTACATTTTATATAAAAAATTAAAAATGGGAAATTAATTTTGGAATTAAATAGCTAGGGATTTTTCCTTAGCTAATTTAGCTAGGGAAAATTTTCTTCACTAATTTAGCTAGGGAATTTTTCGTGGCTAGTTTTGGTAGGGAATATATTTACTCATTAATTTTTATGACAAGAACTTTAGATTGGGAAAGGTTTCTTCGTTAATCCATCGTTATATCCATTTTAGCGACGGAAAACCCCCATTTAGCTAGGGAATCTTCCCTAGTTATTTTGGATTTTTTTGTAGTGCTCTCTACCTATCAGTAAATCTATCTATCTATTTCTCTATCTATCAATCTATCTATTTGTCTATCTATCTATCTATTAAACTTTCTATAATTCTATCAATATATCTATCTATCATTTTATCTATATTTCTATCTATCTACGTGAGAATTTATCTGACTATCTATCTCTCTATCTGTTTGTCTATCTACTGGTCTATCTATCTATCTATCTATCTTTCATTCTATCTATCAGTCTATCTATCTACCTATCTATCTGTCTATCTATCTATCTATTTATTATCTATTTATTTATCTATTTATATATCTAATAGTATTATATATATATATATATAAATCTATCTATTTGACTAAGAATATGCCTATTTATCTATCTATCTATATGTCTATCTAAATATCAATCTATATTTCTATCATCAATCAATCTATCTATCAATCAATCAATCTTTATATCTATCTATTAATTTGTCTATATATCTAATTTATTCTTTTTATCTATATGTCTATCTCTCTATCTATCTATATATTATTTGTTGATTTATCTATCTATCTATCTATATAACTATATGTCTATATATATGTCTAGTTATATGTCTATCTATCTGTATCTAAATGTCTATATATCTATCTATTTATCAATGTATTTATCAATCAATCAATCTATCTGTCTATCAATATATCTATAAAACTATCTATCTATCTGTATATCGATCTGTCTATCTGTGTATTTGTCTATCTCTCATTCTATTTGTTTATCTATCTATCTATCTATTAGTTTGACTATTTATCTATCCATCTATTTGTCGATTTGTCTGGATATTATCTCTCTGCTTTACTATCTATCTACTAAAATGTCTATCTACATGACTATCTGTGTGACTAACTATCTATCTATATGTCTATTAATATATCTACATATCTATTTATATGTCTATAAATCTTATTTATCAATCTATGTATTTATTTGTCTATATATCTGTGTATCAATCTTTATATCAATTTTTCTAACTATCTATCTGTATATAAATCTTTCTATCTTTTTATCAATATGATATCTATCTTTCTATCTATTAGTCAATCGATATATCTATCTATCTATATATCTTTTAATCATTGTATATATCTATTTATCTGTTTATTGATATATCTATCTATTTATCTATATATCTTTTTTTATATCTATGAATCTATTTATCTATCTATCTATTTATCTATTTATTAATATATATATATATATATATATATATATATATATATATCTATCTATCTATTTGTTTATCTATCTGTCAATCTATTTGTCTATCAATTTTTCTATCTATCTATTTATTAGTATATCTATCTAATAATCTATCAATCTATTTGTTTATCTATATGTCTCTTTATATATTAATTTATATATCGATATATCTATCTGTATATCTATCTTTCTATATATCCATCTAATAATCTATCTACCAATTAATATATATTAATTTATATATATTAATTTATATATATATATATATATATATATATATATTTATCTATCTATCTATCTATCAATGTGTTTATCTATCTATCTGTTTTTCTATCTGTCAATCAATCTATCTATCTATATATTTATCTATTTGACTATCAATCTGCCATTCTATTTGTTTAACTATATGATTATCAAAATGTGTAGCAATTTGTATATGAAAAAGACAATCAATTTATTTAACAATTTATCAATCAATATGTCTATCAATTTGTCTATCAATCTATCTATCTATCTATCAATTTGTCTATCAATCTATGTATAAATCTATGTATCTTTCTATATATCTATTGGTCTATTTATTTGTCTATCTATCTTTCTATCTATGTGTCTATCTATCTATCTATCTATATATGAATATATCTATCTATCTATCTAACATTCTATATCTATATCTATCTATATATCTATATGTCTATCTATTTGTGCTTCTATCTATCTATTTATCTATTTCTCTATCTATCTAACTATCTGTCTGTTTAATAACTTATTTATCTATTTTCTATTTATTTGTCTATCTATATGTCTATCTATATGTTTATCTATATGTCCATCTATATGTATATCTGTCTATCTATCTATCTATCTATCTATCTATTTTTCTGTCTGTCTATGTATCTTTTTGTCTATCTATCGATCTATCTATCTATCTACTATCTATATATCTATTTATATATCTATCTTTTTGTCTCTCTAACTATCTATATATTTGTCAATCAATTATAAATTGATTTTTCTATCCATCTACCTATCAATTTGTCTTTCAATATATCTATCATTCTTTCAATCTATATATTTATCAATTAATCTACCTATCTATTTATTAATTTTTTATCAATCTATCTATCAATAAATCTATCATTTTGTTTATCTATGTGTCTATCTCTCTTCCTATCTATCTATCTATCTATCTGTCTGTCGACATATTTGTCTATCTATATATCATATTTCTAATTGTCGATCTACCCATCTATCTATCTTTCTATCGTTCTATCTTTCTCTCTATTTATGTGTTAATCAATCTATTTTTCTGTCTTTCTATCTATCTATTTATCTTTCTATCTATCTTTCTATCTATCTTTGCATTTATCTATTTGTCTATCAATCGATGTATCTAGCAGTCTATCTAACTGTATATCTATTTTCTATTAATATGTCTTTCTTTCTATATTGGTATCTATCTATCTATATATTACCTATCAATATATCTCTCAACCAATCTGAGTGTCTAATAATATATCTATATATCTATTTATCTATCTATCTAACTATCTATTTATCTAAAAATTAATCAATCTATTTATCTATCTACATGTTTGTCTATCTGTCTATCTATATATTTTTTATCTATTTTTCTATCTATATCTATCAATCTATCTATCTATTTCTAATAAATCTATCTATTAATCTATCTATCAATATGTCTATCAATTCTTCTATCAATCTGAATATCAATCTATCTATTGATGTGTCTATTTATCTGTTAATCTATTTTTCTATCTATATGTTTATCTATTATCAATCTGCCTATATATATGTCTATTTTTTTATCATTCTATCTATCTCTCTATCAAGATATTTATGAAACATTCCATCTGTATGGCTATCAAATTTATCTATCAAACTGACTAAAAACTATCTATCTATCTATATGTTTGTGTATCTGTCTCATTTACTTTTTGTCTATCCATCTTTCTATCTATCATTTTATCAATCTATCTAATAATCTATCTATATCTTTTACTTTCTATATATTTATCTAACTATCTATCGATGTATCTATATATATATATATATATCTATCTATCTATATATTGAAATGTCGATCAATTTGTCTAACTATTTGTCTATTATATTGTCTATCATTTTGTATATCAATCTGTATATCAATATATCTATCAGTCTATCTAACAATTTTTCTATCAATCTATCTAATTATATGTCTATTAATCTATCTATCTATCTAATAATCTATGTATTATCTATCAATCAATCAATCTAACTATCTATTTATCAATCTATCTATTTATCTATATGTCTATTTATATGTCTATCTATTTGTCTATCTATTTCTTTTTCTATATGTCAATCAATAAATCACTCCATCTATCTATCTATAAATCTATATATCAATATGTCTTTTAATATATCTATCAAACTTTCTATCAATCTAATTATAAATCTATCTATTAATCTGTCTCACTATCTGTGTTTTATCTTTCTATCTAGATGTCTATTTATCTATTTATCTATTTTTCAATCTACTGGTCTATCTATCTATCTAATTGTCTTTCTATATGTTTATTTATCTATCTATCTATCGATCTATATATCTATTTGTCTATCTTTATATCTATCTATCTTTCTATCAATATATATATCAATGAATCCATCTATATGACTATTAATATGTCTATCAATAAGTCTATAAAACTATCTATCTATCTAATATCCATCTATATAATTCCTTGTCTATTTTTCTATCTATCTATCTATAAGTTTGATTGCCTATATTCTTGTCAATTTGTCAATTTGTCTGGCTATTTGTCTGTGTACCTGACTATCTTTTTTTTGACAAATTGTGTATGTTACTAACTATCTGCCTCACTACTTATCTATCTATCTATCTCTCTCTCTTTCTATTAGTCTATCTATTTTATTTCTATATTTCTACCTATCTATCTATATATTTGTATATCTAGATGTCTATTTATCTTTATATTTAACTATCTATCATTCTATCTATCTGTCTATATATATATATATATTTGTATCTATCTTAGTAATCTATCTATTAATTAATCTATCTATCGGTTTATCTTTTTATCTATCTGTCTATCTATAAATCTATTTTTCTTTATATCTATCAATATATCCATCTATCTATATGTCAATCTATCTGTCTATCTATCTTACTATCTATATGTCTATCTTTCTATATATCTTATTATCTATATGTTTATTTATCTATCTATATTAGTATATATATGTATATCTATCAATCGATCTATTTATCTATTCGTGTGTCTTTTTATCTATTTATTTATTAGTCTATCTATCTTTCTATCAATTTGTCTATATATATGTCAATCTATTTATCAATCTTTCTATCTATTAGTCTTTATCTATGTATATCTAATTGTTATTCTATTTGTCTCTCTATCTCTATATTTTGGTATCAATCTTTCTTACTAATTTTCTATCTATTTATCTATTTGTCTATTTATCTATTTATCTATCTATCTATCTATATATCTATATATCTATCAATCATTATAACTATCTATCTATATATTTATATGACTATCTATCTATTTATTTATGTGTCTATCTTTCTATTTAAATATATATTTATCTATCTATTAGTTTGTCTACCTTTATTTCTATCATTAAATTTATTTTTCTACAAATCTATCTGCCTATCTTTTTATCTATGTTTTGTCTGTCTATCTATCTATATATCTATCTATCTGTCTATCTATCTATCTATATTTTGATCAATCTATCTTTCTATCTATCTATTTGTCTATCTTTCTCTTTACCTATTTGTCTATCTATCTATTTTCTATATATCTATCTATTTGTCTATCTATTTGTATATGCATCTATCTATCTTCTATCTATTTGTCTATCTATCTTTGTATTTGTTTATCTATTTGTCTATCTATCTTTGTATTTGTTTATCTATTTGTCTATATATATGCGTATCTATCAAAGAATCTATTTGCTTATAAATCTTTATATCAATCTATCGATTTATCTGTATATCTATCTATCTCTCATTCTATATATTAATCTATTTATCAATCTGGCTATCAATCTATCTATCAATTTTTCTATAAATTTTTCCATCAATTTGTCTATCAAACTATCTATCTATATATTATTTATCTATCTATCTGTCTAACTAACTAACTATCTATATGTATATCTATCTTACTATCTTTCTATGTATATATCTATTTGTCTATCAATGTGCTACGAAATTGTATATCTATCTATATATATGTATGTCTATCTGTCTAACTATTTGTTTGTCTATTTTTATGTCAATATGGTTATCACTTTGATTATCTGTCTATTCATTTATTTGTCCATCTTTTTATTTTTCTATTAATTAGTCTATCTGGCTATTTGTCTATCTATTTATCTATCTATATATCTATCTATCTGTCTATCTAATTGTAAAATAATCATTTTATCTATCTGTATATATGTCCATCTATCTTTCTATCTTTCTATCTATTTGTCTTTTGATCTATCTATCTATCTATTTGTTTATCTATATGTCTATCAATCTATCTATCTATTTATCTATCAATCTGTCTATGTATAAATCTATTTATCTATTGATCTATTTTTAAAATTATATATCAATCTATCTATAAATCTGTCTATATATCTATGTATCTTTCTATATATATTTTTATCTTTCTTCCTTTTTATCAATCAATCAATCATTCTTTTTTTAATTATTTGTCTATCTATTTATATATTTGTATTTCTATATGTTTATCTATTTGTCTATAAACCTTTCTACCAAACTATCTATCTATCAATGATACAATCCATCTGTTTATTTATTTATTTTTTCTATCTATTTGTCTATCTATCTATATATGTATCTATTTGTATTTCTATTTATGTTTTTATCTATCTATCTATTTAAGTGCTTATCTATCTGTTTATCTATATATCTATCTATATATCTATCTAGATATTTTTCTTTCTATCTATGTTACTTTTTGTCTATTTATTTGTTTATAGATTTGTCTATCTTTCTATCTATCTAACACTTTATCTATCTATCTATCTATCTATTATAAAACATTCTGTCTATCTATAAATCTATATATCTATCTTTATATCAATTTATCTATCTATGTATCTATATATGAATTTTATGTCAATATATTAATCTATCAATCTATCATTCTATATATCTATCTGTTTGTCTATTTATTTTTTTATCTTTATTTCTATCTATCTGTCTATCTATCTGTCAATCAAACAATCTATCTATCTTTTTTTTCTATCTATCTATCTATTAATCTATCTATTAATCTATTTATCTATCTATCTATCTAGTTAATTATCTATTTATCAATCAATCAATCTGTCTATCTATCATTCTATCTTTCTATCTAAAAATTTAATTATCTATTTGTCTTTCTACATGTCTATCTATCTCTAATCAATTTATCTATATCTATTTATATATTATTATCTTTTTTCTATCTATCTATTAATCTGACTATCTATGTATCTATCAATTTGTATATAAATCTATATATCTATCTTTTTATCAATCTTTCTATAAATCTATCCATCAATTTGTCTATTAATCTATCTAACATTCTTTGTATAAATCAATCTATCTATTTGTCTGTCTATCTATCAATCTATTACTAAATCTTTCTATTAATCTATCTATCTATTTGTTTATCCATGTGTCTATCTCTCTATCTATTTTTCAATATATAATCTATCTATCTATCTAACTATCTATCTTTTTATCTATCTATTTATCTATCTGCCTATCTTTCTATCTTTTTATCTTTCTATTTTTCTTTATATTTATCTTTTAGTCTATCTATTGATCTATCTATCTATGTATAATTCTATCTATCTATCTATCTATATATCTATATATGTTTCTATTTTCTATCTCTCTATCTATCTATTTTCTATCTATATGTCTATCTTTTTTTCTATCTATCTCTTTCTCTATCTATTTATCTATCTTTCTATCTGTCTATAAATATGTCTATCTATCTATATCTATCTATCTATCTGACCACTGTCTATTTATCTATCTATTTGTCTATATTTCTATCTATCTATCTTTCTAATTAAGAATCTATCATTCTTTCTTTCTATCATTCTTTCTATCATTCTATCTATCTGTCTATCTATATCTCTATATATCTATTTATTATCTATATTTCTATATATCTATTTGTGTATCAATCTGTTTAACAATCTTTCAAATAATTTTTCTATCAATCTATATATCTACCTGTCTATCTATCAGTCTATATATATATCTATATGTCTATCTATATGTCTATCTATCTATTTATATATTTATCTATCTATCTCTATATATATCTATCTATCTAATTATGAATCTATTTGTCAAAGTGTTTATCTATCAAACTATCTATATATCTATCTATCTGTCTGTCTGTCTGTCTTTCTATGTGTTTATACATTTTTCATTTTTTCTATCTATTTGTTTATTTGTTTGTTTGTCTATCTGTATGTCTATTTTTTCTTTATATCTGTTTATTAGTTTTTTATCTATCTATTTATCTATATGTCTATCTTTCTACTTGACTATCTACTTAACTAACTAGCTATCCGTCTATCCATCTATCTGTCTATCTTTTTGTATATAAAGATATTATTATATCTATCAATCTATCTATCTATTTGTCTATTTATCTATATATGTATATGTATTATGATATGTCTTCCTATTTGTCTATCTATCTATATATTTATTTGTCTATCGATTTGTCTATCTATATGTCTATCTTTCTGTCTATCAATCAATATGTCAATCTATCTATTAATTTATCTATCTATCAATCTATCTATCTATTTATCAATATGTCTATCAATCTATCTATCAATCAATCTATCAATTTGTCTATCAATCATTTAAAAAATCTCTATATCAATCTATCTATATATCTCTAGTTATCTATCTGTATATTTGTCTATCGATCTATCTATCTATCTATCTGTATATCTATATATTTATCTATCTATTTATCTATCTACCTATCTATATGTATATCTATATATATAACTATATATCTATTTATCTATCTTTTTATCTATCTGTCTATATATCTATCTGTCTATATATCTATCTGTCTATATATCTATCTGTCTGTCTATCTATCTTTCTTTCAATCATATTGTCTACATATCTATATGTTTATCTATCTATTTATCTATATATTTATCTTTTTATATCTATATATATTTATCTATCTATGTGTCTATCTATCTATCTATTTGTCTGTCTGTCTTTCTACCTGTCTATCCAATTTTATATCATTCTGTCTATCAATTAGTTTATCAATTTGTCTATATTTGTGTTTATCGAGTTGTCTATCAATCTTGATATCAATCTTTCTATCGATTTGCATATCAATCTGTTTATCAATTTTTCTATCAATTTATCTATTTATCAATCAATCAATCTATTAGTCTATCTTTATGTCTATCTATGTGTCTATATATATATATATGTATGTGAGTGAGTGAGTGAGTGAGTGAGTGAGTGAGTGTGTGTGTGTGTATTTATATATCTATTAATTTATTTATCTATCTATCTATAAAAATATCTATCTATCAATCTATCTATCTATCAATCTGTCTATCAGTCTCTCTATCAAACTATCTATCTATTTGTATGTCTATCTATCTATCTTTTAGACTTGCTACTATCTAACTAATAAATCTATCTCTACCTAATTATCTCTCTAGCTAATTGTCTGTCTATCTGTCTGTCTATATATCTATATCTCTATGTGCCTATGTGCCTATCTATTTGTCTATCTATTTGTCTATCTATCTATCTATCTATCTGTATGTCCTATTTGTCTATCTATCAGTGTATCTATCTGTCTATCTTTTTGTCTATCTAGCTATCTATCTGTATGTCATATTCGTCTATCTATCAGTGTATCTATCTGTCTATCTTTTTGTCTATCTTTCTATCTTTCTGCTTATTTATCTATTTATCTATTAGTCTATCTATCTGTCAATCTATCTATCTGCCTATCTATCTATCTATCTGTCTGTCTTTCTATCTATCAATCTTTCTATCTATCTATTTATTTATCTATCACATTATTTGCATATATATCTATTTATCTATTTATCTATTTATCTATTTATCAATTTATATTTCTATTTGTCTTTCTATATGTCTACCTTTCTATGTATCTATCAATCTATCTATCTATCTATTTGTGTGTGTGTGTGTGTGTGTGTGTATATATATATATATATATATATCATTTTGTCTATCTATTTCTCTAACTATCTATATATCTTTCTTAATATCTATCTATGAATCTATCTATCTGTCTTTCTGTCTGTCTTTCTATCTGTCTCTCAATCTCTCTATCAAACTATATATCTTTCTATCTGTTTATCTGCCTTATTAACTATCTATCTATTTATCTGTCTGTCTGTCTATTTGTTTGTCTCTCTGGATGCTGTCTAATTACCTGGCTATCAGTTTACTTGATTGTCTGTCTATCTAATTATATGTTTGTATATCTGTCTATCTATTTGTCTATCATTTGTCCATCTATTACTATATCTAATTGTCTATCTTTTTATCTATCTATCTATATATCATTTAACCTATTTGTCTATCTATCTATGTATCTATTTTTCTATATATATGTCTATCTATTTTATTCTCTATCTTTCTATCTATTTATTTATCTATATGTCTATCTATATATCTATCTATCTATCTATTTTTCTATCTATCTATTTATCTATTTGTCTATTTATCTATCTATATATCTATTTGTCTATCTATCTATCTATTTTTCTATCTATCTATTTGTCTGTCTATCTGTCAATCTCTTTGTCTGTCTGTCTGTCTATCTATCTATCAATTTATCTGTCTATTTATCTATCTATCTTTCTGTCTATCTTTTTTCTATCTAATTTTCTATCCATCTATCTATATATCTATCTATTATCTGTTTATATATATATATATCTATCCATCTATTTGTCTATCAATATGTCCTTTAAACAATTTTTAACTTGTCTACCAATTTGTATATCAATTTGTCTATCAATATTTCTTTCAATCTATCTATGAATCTATTTATCAATCTGTCTATCTATCTATCTATCACTATAAACAAAGCCCGGGTGGTTAGGTTAATTTCCTTAGCTATTATAAGAAATTTAGTTGCTAAAATATAATAGCGATGGAGTTAATATGTAAATTATTCCAAGCTAAAGTCTTCATCACAAAATATTAATGAAAAAATATTTTCTTGGAAAATTTTTGAACAACGAAAATTTACTAGCTAATTAAATTTTTTCCGTGTTAAATTTTATCGTAATTAATAGTAATAATTAATATCTTTGACTGAATATATATAAAAAATTCCCTAGCTAAATTTGTTAGGGAAAAATCCCTAGCTATTTTTCATTCAAAACATATACTATATTAAATTGAATAATAACAAAAATTAAAAGCTATTCAACATTTATTCTAATACAGTAGTTACATAGTTAAAACAAAAACATAACATAGGTTATATATTCATTAAAAACTAAAAAATCATCCTCATCAATAATTAGTGCATTTTTGCTAGCCTCTCTTACGTGGTATCTCTGTTGGAACATGGTATTCTATCTGTCATGTCAAGGCCACTAACTATGACTCCATATAGGATATATGGTTTTGCATTGCATTTGTAATTCTTTAATCTCATCATTCCCTTCTTTTATTTCCTACATTTCTTCCTTCTAAAGAAAGATCTACTGATCTTTCTCTTTCATTTCTATCTCAATAAATACTAAACATTCATGTATTTCAATTACTTGCTGTTCAACCACCTCATCCGCCACTACTATGATAGAGGAACAAGAAGCACATTGCCAAAACAAAAAGCAACTGCCTTCGAGCCGATGGTGTACACTCACTACTTCTTCTTACCTCCTATGGTCTCCAAATAGATAGGATCATATTCAATTGGTTGAAGATCCATAAAGACCTCAGCTAGGTGAGAATCAACTATCACACATACCTCCATTAGATCCCGTGTTAAAACATAATAAAATACTATGCTAGATATAAATACAATAAATAAATATTTTTAATTCCGCACAACTTTCCAAATTTATTATATTATTCTAAAATTTTATTAATATAATAGATTCTTATAGTAATCATCTGAGATTTTTTGTCAGCAAATTGCCCATCCACTTTCTTCACATGCATCTTTCTAAAAATCTTATAAAAATTGGGATCTCAACCAATTCTACGGCCTAAAGTATGTATTTTTTATGTAACAAAATAAATATGTTAGAAAATTTTAGCTAAAATTGTAAAACCATGCAAAGATTTGAATTATTTGAACAATTAGGCCAACTGTTAAATATATAGATGTTTTAATGTTATAAATTGTACCTAATCTCAATCATGCTCAATGCTCGACTTTGACCCTCCTATGTGGCAAGACTTTTCTGTACCTGGTCCAGCTACCTTAATCCATCAGTTTTTTCTGGCTAACTCTAATTTTTTTTTCTTCTGGCTTCTCCCAATACTTAAGCCATCTAGGACACTCATCCTCGTGTATAAAATCAGGCCACTCTTTTAGATTCTTTAATTTATGGATAAAATGTGAGTACAATTTAGAAGTTTTGCTCTCCCATAATGACTTTATCTATCCATCAAATTGGGGTGCCCATGTACACTGATTCTATATATAGAAAATTCACAAAAAAACTATAATAATAACTAGGACATAATTCTATTATTCTTGACTAATAACAAACATAATAGTTAACTAATTAGATAATTAATTTTCAATGCGTTTGTTTCTTTTTTTTTTTACCTGAAAGATATAAAAGTTAGTCTCTTTTATTGATTCAAAACCTTTCTTCCACGAGAATGCTTTGTAATCTACCATTTTTTTGAAAGACTTTGTAATTATAGATGAACACTTGTTAAATGGAATAAAACTATAAAAATAAACAAATAACATTGAAAATAAATAATTTATATCTATAAATAAAAACCATTAATTGGGCCATCATAATATTTTATTAAAGTAATATTTACATATTACTTATACCTCTGATACATAATCTCTATTACTAACTTAGCACTGCATGTAGAGAAAGCCACATCAATTGATAATGTTGATGGTGATGTAAATGAGGTAAAAACTGATGGTGTAAAATATGGTGTAGATGATGGTGATGGATCAGAAGTGAGTGCAAGAAGGATAATGGTTGGTGTCCTTTCTGATAAAGGTGATGGTAAAGATGTCAATGATGGTGATGGTGTTTGTGATGCTGAAGTCTAGATAGGGTGGGTATTAGATGATACTGACTATACAATAGGACAAAATACTAGATGAATCTCATCCATGTTTGCATCCATGTCCACCTCCACCATGCCCACATCCTTTATTCACCATATGCTATAAAAAATGTAAAAAATATAGAACAAATAATAGAGATATAATGAAAACATAAATTGATATTGTATGATGAACAACCATGCATTTTAAAATAACACATACCAATGGATTGCAACAAAATATAGAAAGTCTTAGAAACTATAATATTCTAATACAATTATAATAGTTTAATTATTAGTATCAATATCATCCTCTAATAGATCTTCTGATATTTTATTTGATTCTGATGGAAGTTCTAACCTATCTTCAGATAGAAAATGATCATCTTCAATTTATATTAGGCCACCATTTAGTTACATAAGTTTTCAAGATCTTCGTCTACATTCATAAGCTCAATTTATTTATGTCATCTTCTTGAATGCTAGTGCAATAGCAAAGTTTGCACTTCTTTGTTGAGATATTTGTACTTCAAAATTTGATCAAGCTTTGATTTGCAAATGACCCATCAGTTACTCTTATCATGAGATAAACTCGGATATGTACAATAATATATAGAGTAGCTTGAACTACCATAATAAATTGCTCATATTAATTAAATCTACATTTATGAGTAACATCCACTAGCTTATAATCCGAATGAATCTTTGTACCCATATTTTGTGTAGGATCAAACCACTCACATTTTAATAATAAATCCTATTTTTGTGAGTCCAGGATACTACAACTCAATAACTTCTGCTATTAAACCATAATAATCTATCTCATCTACACTATAACTTGAGCCTTTAATGTATACACCACTATTAATAGTTGCTTTAGAAGAACCGTACCCTATTGTGTGAAATTTATATCCATTGACAAAATACCCAGGATAGGTTGTCACATATCTAAATGGGTATTTACTTAGATTCTGTCTGAATATGTTGGAATCTCTATTTAAGGATCATTTGTCTGTTTCATAAATTTAACAAATAATGTTAAAAAATATAAGATACTAAAAAATCAAATTATTCAAAAATTAAAGTTCAATAATTCTCATATTGTTCTTGAACTAATTCACAAATTTTGTTTCTAGTATAGAATCAACCTCATGCGTAGGAATGATTGGTTGCCAATGTTTTAACTGCTCAACATTAACAATGCACAAATATAAACAGATGGAGAACAATGGATATCAATTTTTAATTATTCCTATTAACGACAAAATTATCATATGATTAAACCTTCAACCATTTTGTGTATACATACTCAATATATGGTGCAACCTCCTCATAATTAGTAAAATGTAGCTCCGAGTTACTTGTACTCGTCATCTATCATACATCTTTTCATTACTCTTCCAATACTTTTTCAGGGTGTTTGAAAATATATAACTTGTGCTCTTCTACCATCACTTGACATTCATCATTCCGAGACACATTTTGATTCTTTGTATTATATGGTCCTCAAAATAATAAGAACGAAATGATGATACTTCTTCTACTAAATATGCATTGCAAATGGAACGTTCAACTTTTTCCTTATTCTAACATTTAATTTTACCTTACGAAGATACCTACAACCATTATGTTAGGTTTCAATTAAATAAATTACAATATTAATTTATGATTAAAAGAATAAAACATAGCAACTTATATTTATTTATCTCTCAAAATGATACATCAGCCTATTTCACTAGCCCGACTATCCTTGCTCATAAGCCAAATTGACCGAAAATGCTCCATGAGTCAAAAAGCTTAGTTGGAATATCTAATCAAGCTTAAAAAGAATGAGCGGTATGTCATTCTCCAGTCTCACCATGTCATCTTTTTTTATTGTGGTTGTGGTTAGCTATTTGAAGAACAAATTATGTTTTGTAAGGACCTTCCAAACATTTAGGAAATGTATTTCACAAAAAATAATTGGTATTAATCTCTACATAAATACATGATAGTCATGACTTTCTATTCCATATAACTTAAGATTGTTTATATCTACACATCTGCCCATATTTGACACATATAAATCAAAGAATTTCAAAATTTTAACCCATTATCATAATCTCTGTTTTGCCTTCTTATCAAGTGTGTAATAAGCTTTAGGATATTTTCTTGTAGCCTCATTCTTTTTGATTTAGGATGA
>JAREIK010000019.1:37002-80932 GCA_029783825.1 Sapria himalayana
ATTTATCTATATATCTTTTTTTATATCTATGAATCTATTTATCTATCTATCTATTTATCTATTTATTTAAATATATATATATATAATATCTATCTATTTGTTATCTATCTGTCAATCTATTGTCTATCAATTTTCTATCTATCTATTTATTAGTATATCTCTCTAATAATCTATCATCTATTTGTTTATCTATATGTCTTTATATATTAATTTATATATCGATATATCTATCTGTATATCTATCTTTCTATATACCACTAATAATCTATCTACCAATTAATATATTAATTTAATATATAATTATATATATATATATATATATATATTTATCTATCTATCTATCTATCATGTTTTATCTATCTATCTGTTTTTCTATCTGTCAATCAATATATCTATCTATAATTTATCTATTGACTATCAATCTGCCATTTATTTGTTTAACTATATGATTATCAAAATGTGTAGCAATTTGTATATGAAAAAGACAATCAATTTATTTAACAATTTATCATCAATATGTCTATCAATTTGTCTATCATCTATCTATCTATCTATCAATTTGTCTATCAATCTATTATAAATCGTATCTTTCTATATATTGGTCTATTTATTTGTCTATCTATCTTTCTATCTATGTGTCTATCTATCTATCTATCTATATATGAATATATCTATCTATCTATCTAAACATTCTATATCTAGATCTATCTATATATATGTCTATCTATTTGTGCTTTTATCTATCTATTTACTATTTCTCTATCTATCTAACTATCTGTCTGTTTAATAACTTATTTATCTATTTTCTATTTATTTCTCTATCTATATGTCTATCTATATGTTTATCTATATGTCCATCTATATGTATATCTGTCTCTCTATCTATCTATCTATACTATCTATTTTCTGTCTGTCTATGTATCTTTTTGTCTATCTATCGATCTATCTATCTATCTACTATCTATATATCTATTTATATATCTATCTTTTTGTCTCTCTAACTATTATATATTTGTCAATCAATTATAAATTGATTTTTCTGTCCATCTACCTATCAATTTGTCTTTCAATATATCTATCATTCTTTCAATCTATATATTTATCATTAATCTACCTATCTATTTATTAATTTTTTATCAATCTATCTATCAATAAATCTATCATTTTGTTTATCTATGTGTCATCTCTCTTCCTATCTATCTATCTATCTATCTGTCTGTCGACATATTTGTCTATCTATATATCATATTTCTAATTGTCGATCTACCCATCTATCTATCTTTTATCGTTCTATCTTTCTCTCTATTTATGTGTTAATCAATCTATTTTTTCTGTCTTTCTATCTATTATTTATCTTTCTATCTATCTTTCTATCTATCTTTGCATTTATCTATTTGTCTATCATCGATGTATCTAGCAGTCAATCTAACTGTATATCTATTTTCTATAATAGTCTTTCTTTCTATATTGGTATCTATCTATCTATATATTACCTATCAATATATCTCTCAACCAATCTGAGTGTCTAATAATATATCTATATATCTATTTATCTATCTATCTAACTATCTATTTATCTAAAATTAATCAATCTATTTATCTATCTACATGTTTGTCTATCTGTCTATCTATATATTTTTATCTATTTTCTATCTATATCATCAATCTATCTATCTATTTCTAATAAATCTATCTATTAATCTATCTATCAATATGTCTATCAATTTTCTATCAATCTGAATATCATCTATCTATTGATGTGTCTATTTATCTGTTAATCTATTTTTCTATCTATATGTTTATCTATTATCAATCTGCCTATATATATGTCTATTTTTTATCATTCTATCTATCTCTCTATCAAGATATTTATGAAACATTCCATCTGTATGGCTATCAAATTTATCTATCAAACTGACTAAAAACTATCTATCTATCTATATGTTTGTGTATCTGTCTCATTACTTTTTGTCTATCCATCTTTCTATCTATCATTTATCAATCTATCTAATAATCTATCTATATCTTTTACTTTCTATATATTTATCTAACTATCTATCGATGTATCTAATATATATATATTATCTATCTCTCTATATATTGAAATGTCGATCAATTTGTCTAACTATTGTCTATTATATTGTCTATCATTTGTATATCAATCTGATATCAATATATCTATCAGTCTATCTAACAATTTTTCTATCAATCTATCTAATATATGTTCTATTAATCTATTATCTATCTAATAATCTATTATTATCTATCAATCAATCAATCTAACTATCTATTTATCATCTATCTATTATCTATATGTCTATTTATATGTCTATCTATTTGTCTATCTATTTCTTTTTCTATATGTCAATCAATAAATCACTCCATCTATCTATCTAAAATCTATATATCAATATGTCTTTTAAATATCTATCAAACTTTCTATCAATCTAATTATAAATCTATCTATTAATCTGTCTCACTATCTGTTTTATCTTTCTATCTAGATGTCTATTTATCTATTTATCTATTTTCAATCTACTGGTCTATCTATCTATCTAATTGTCTTTCTATATGTTTATTTATCTATCTATCTATCGATCTATATATCTATTTGTCTATCTTTTATATCTATCTATCTTTCTATCAATATATATATCAATGAATCCATCTATATGACTATTAATATGTCCTATCAATAAGTCTATAAAACTATCTATCTATCTAATATCCATCTATATAATTCCTTGTCTATTTTTCTATCTATCTATCTATAGTTTGATGGCCTATATTCTTGTCAATTGTCAATTTGTCTGGCTATTTGTCTGTGTAACTGACTATCTTTTTTTTGACAAATTGTGTATGTTACTAACTATCTGCCTCACTACTTATCTATCTATCTATCTCTCTCTCTTTCTATTAGTCTATCTATTTTATTTCTATATTTCTACCTATCTATCTATATATTTGTATATCTAGATGTCTATTTATCTTTATATTTAACTCTCTATCATTCTATCTATCTGTCTATATATATATATATATTGGATCTATCTTAGTAAATCTATCTATTAATTAATCTATCTATCGGTTTATCTTTTATCTATCTGTCTATCTATAAATCTATTTTTCTTTATATCTATCAATATATCCATCTATCTATATGTCAATCTATCTGTCTATCTATCTTACTATCTATATGTCCTATCTTTCTATATATCTTATTATCTATATGTTTATTTATCTATCTATATTAGTATATATATGTATATCTATCAATCGATCTATTTATCTAGTCGTGTGTCTTTTTATCTATTTATTTATTAGTCTATCTATCTTTCTATCAATTTGTCTATATATATGTCATCTATTTATCAATCTTTCTATCTATTAGTCTTTATCTATGTATATCTAATTGTTATTCTATTTGTCTCTCTATCTCTATATTTTGGTATCAATCTTTCTTACTAATTTTCTATCTATTTATCTATTTGTCTATTATCTATTTATCTATCTATCTATCTATATATCTATATATCTATCAATCATTATAACTATCTATCTATATATTTATATGACTATCTATCTATTTATTTATGTGTCTATCTTTCTATTTAAATATATATTTATCTATCTATTAGTTTGTCTACCTTTATTTCTATCATTAAATTTATTTTTCTACAAATCTATCTGCCTATCTTTTATCTATGTTTTTGTCTGTCTATCTATCTATATATCTATCTATCTGTCTATCTATCTATCTATATTTGATCAATCTATCTTTCTATCTATCTATTTGTCTATCTTTCTCTTTACCTATTTGTCTATCTATCTATTTTCTATATATCTATCTATTTGTCTATCTATTTGTATATGCATCTATCTATCTTCTATCTATTTGTCTATCTATCTTTGTATTTGTTTTATCTATTTGTCTATCTATCTTTGTATTTGTTTATCTATTTGTCTATATATATGCGTATCTATCAAAGAATCTATTTGCTTATAAATCTTTATATCAATCTATCGATTTATCTGTATATCTATCTATCTCTCATTCTATATATTAATCTATTTATCAATCTGGCTATCAATCTATCTATCAATTTTCTATAAATTTTTCCATCAATTTGTCTATCAAACTATCTATCTATATATTATTTATCTATCTATCTGTCTAACTAACTAACTATCTATATGTATATCTATCTTACTATCTTTCTATGTATATATCTATTTGTCTATCAATGTGCTACGAAATTGTATATCTATCTATATATATGTATGTCTATCTGTCTAACTATTTGTTTGTCTATTTTTATGTCAATATGGTTATCACTTTGATTATCTGTCTATTCATTTATTTGTCCATCTTTTTATTTTTCTATTAATTAGTCTATCTGGCTATTTGTCTATCTATTTATCTATCTATATATCTATCTATCTGTCTATCTAATTGTAAAATAATCATTTTATCTATCTGTATATATGTCCATCTATCTTTCTATCTTTCTATCTATTTGTCTTTTGATCTATCTATCTATCTATTTGTTTATCTATATGTCTATCAATCTATCTATCTATTTATCTATCAATCTGTCTATGTATAAATCTATTTATCTATTGATCTATTTTTAAAATTATATATCAATCTATCTATAAATCTGTCTATATATCTATGTATCTTTCTATATATATTTTTATCTTTCTTCCTTTTTATCAATCAATCAATCATTCTTTTTTTAATTATTTGTCTATCTATTTATATATTTGTATTTCTATATGTTTATCTATTTGTCTATAAACCTTTCTACCAACTATCTATCTATCAATGATACAATCCATCTGTTTATTTATTTATTTTTTCTATCTATTTGTCTATCTATCTATATATGTATCTATTTGTATTTCTATTTATGTTTTATCTATCTATCTATTTAAGTGCTTATCTATCTGTTTATCTATATATCTATCTATATATCTATCTAGATATTTTTCTTTCTATCTATGTTACTTTTTGTCTATTTATTGTTTATAGATTTGTCTATCTTTCTATCTATCTAACACTTTATCTATCTATCTATCTATCTATTATAAAACATTCTGTCTATCTATAAATCTATATATCTATCTTTATATCAATTTATCTATCTATGTATCTATATATGAATTTTATGTCAATATATTAATCTATCAATCTATCATTCTATATATCTATCTGTTTGTCTATTTATTTTTTTATCTTTATTTCTATCTATCTGTCTATCTATCTGTCAATCAAACAATCTATCTATCTTTTTTTTCTATCTATCTATCTATTAATCTATCTATTAATCTATTTATCTATCTATCTATCTAGTTAATTATCTATTTATCAATCAATCAATCTGTCTATCTATCATTCTATCTTTCTATCTAAAAATTTAATTATCTATTTGTCTCTCTACATGTCTATCTATCTCTAATCAATTTATCTATATCTATTTATATATTATTTATCTTTTTTTCTATCTATCTATTAATCTGACTATCTATGTATCTATCAATTTGTATATAAATCTATATATCTATCTTTTTATCAATCTTTCTATAAATCTATCCATCAATTTGTCTATTAATCTATCTAACATTCTTTGTATAAATCAATCTATCTATTTGTCTGTCTATCTATCAATCTATTACTAAATCTTTCTATTAATCTATCTATCTATTTGTTTATCCATGTGTCTATCTCTCTATCTATTTTTCAATATATAATCTATCTATCTATCTAACTATCTATCTTTTTATCTATCTATTTATCTATCTGCCTATCTTTCTATCTTTTTATCTTTCTATTTTTCTTTATATTTATCTTTTAGTCTATCTATTGATCTATCTATCTATGTATAATTCTATCTATCTATCTATCTATATATCTATATATGTTTCTATTTTTCTATCTCTCTATCTATCTATTTTCTATCTATATGTCTATCTTTTTTTCTATCTATCTCTTTCTCTATCTATTTATCTATCTTTCTATCTGTCTATAAATATGTCTATCTATCTATATCTATCTATCTATCTGACCACTGTCTATTTATCTATCTATTTGTCTATATTTCTATCTATCTATCTTTCTAATTAAGAATCTATCATTCTTTCTTTCTATCATTCTTTCTATCATTCTATCTATCTGTCTATCTATATCTCTATATATCTATTTATTTATCTATATTTCTATATATCTATTTGTGTATCAATCTGTTTAACAATCTTTCAAATAATTTTTCTATCAATCTATATATCTACCTGTCTATCTATCAGTCTATATATATATCTATATGTCTATCTATATGTCTATCTATCTATTTATATATTTATCTATCTATCTCTATATATATCTATCTATCTAATTATGAATCTATTTGTCAAAGTGTTTATCTCTCAAACTATCTATATATCTATCTATCTGTCTGTCTGTCTGTCTTTCTATGTGTTTATACATTTTTCATTTTTTCTATCTATTTGTTTATTTGTTTGTTTGTCTATCTGTATGTCTATTTTTTCTTTATATCTGTTTATTAGTTTTTTATCTATCTATTTATCTATATGTCTATCTTTCTACTTGACTATCTACTTAACTAACTAGCTATCCGTCTATCCATCTATCTGTCTATCTTTTTGTATATAAAGATATTATTATATCTATCAATCTATCTATCTATTTGTCTATTTATCTATATATGTATATGTATTATGATATGTCTTCCTATTTGTCTATCTATCTATATATTTATTTGTCTATCGATTTGTCTATCTATATGTCTATCTTTCTGTCTATCAATCAATATGTCAATCTATCTATTAATTTATCTATCTATCAATCTATCTATCTATTTATCAATATGTCTATCAATCTATCTATCAATCAATCTATCAATTTGTCTATCAATCATTTAAAAAATCTCTATATCAATCTATCTATATATCTCTAGTTATCTATCTGTATATTTGTCTATCGATCTATCTATCTATCTATCTGTATATCTATATATTTATCTATCTATTTATCTATCTACCTATCTATATGTATATCTATATATATAACTATATATCTATTTATCTATCTTTTTATCTATCTGTCTATATATCTATCTGTCTATATATCTATCTGTCTATATATCTATCTGTCTGTCTATCTATCTTTCTTTCAATCATATTGTCTACATATCTATATGTTTATCTATCTATTTATCTATATATTTATCTTTTATATCTATATATATTTATCTATCTATGTGTCTATCTATCTATCTATTTGTCTGTCTGTCTTTCTACCTGTCTATCCAATTTTATATCATTCTGTCTATCAATTAGTTTATCAATTTGTCTATATTTGTGTTTATCGAGTTGTCTATCAATCTTGATATCAATCTTTCTATCGATTTGCATATCAATCTGTTTATCAATTTTTCTATCAATTTATCTATTTATCAATCAATCAATCTATTAGTCTATCTTTATGTCTATCTATGTGTCTATATATATATATATGTATGTGAGTGAGTGAGTGAGTGAGTGAGTGAGTGTGTGTGTGTATTTATATATCTATTAATTTATTTATCTATCTATCTATAAAAATATCTATCTATCAATCTATCTATCTATCAATCTGTCTATCAGTCTCTCTATCAAACTATCTATCTATTTGTATGTCTATCTATCTATCTTTTAGACTTGCTACTATCTAACTAATAAATCTATCTCTACCTAATTATCTCTCTAGCTAATTGTCTGTCTATCTGTCTGTCTATATATCTATATCTCTATGTGCCTATGTGCCTATCTATTTGTCTATCTATTTGTCTATCTATCTATCTATCTGTATGTCCTATTTGTCTATCTATCAGTGTATCTATCTGTCTATCTTTTTGTCTATCTAGCTATCTATCTGTATGTCATATTCGTCTATCTATCAGTGTATCTATCTGTCTATCTTTTTGTCTATCTTTCTATCTTTCTGCTTATCTATCTATTTATCTATTAGTCTATCTATCTGTCAATCTATCTATCTGCCTATCTATCTATCTATCTGTCTGTCTTTCTATCTATCAATCTTTCTATCTATCTATTTATTTATCTATCACATTATTTGCATATATATCTATTTATCTATTTATCTATTTATCTATTTATCAATCTATATTTCTATTTGTCTTTCTATATGTCTACCTTTCTATGTATCTATCAATCTATCTATCTATCTATTTGTGTGTGTGTGTGTGTGTGTGTGTATATATATATATATATATATATCATTTTGTCTATCTATTTCTCTAACTATCTATATATCTTTCTTAATATCTATCTATGAATCTATCTATCTGTCTTTCTGTCTGTCTTTCTATCTGTCTCTCAATCTCTCTATCAAACTATAAATCTTTCTATCTGTTTATCTGCCTTATTAACTATCTATCTATTTATCTGTCTGTCTGTCTATTTGTTTGTCTCTCTGGATGCTGTCTAATTACCTGGCTATCAGTTTACTTGATTGTCTGTCTATCTAATTATATGTTTGTATATCTGTCTATCTATTTGTCTATCATTTGTCCATCTATTACTATATCTAATTGTCTATCTTTTTATCTATCTATCTATATATATCATTTAACCTATTTGTCTATCTATCTATGTATCTATTTTTCTATATATATGTCTATCTATTTTATTCTCTATCTTTCTATCTATTTATTTATCTATATGTCTATCTATATATCTATCTATCTATCTATTTTTCTATCTATCTATTTATCTATTTGTCTATTTATCTATCTATATATCTATTTGTCTATCTATCTATCTATTTTTCTATCTATCTATTTGTCTGTCTATCTGTCAATCTCTTTGTCTGTCTGTCTGTCTATCTATCTATCAATTTATCTGTCTATTTATCTATCTATCTTTCTGTCTATCTTTTTTCTATCTAATTTTCTATCCATCTATCTATATATCTATCTATTATCTGTTTATATATATATATATCTATCCATCTATTTGTCTATCAATATGTCCTTTAAACAATTTTTAACTTGTCTACCAATTTGTATATCAATTTGTCTATCAATATTTCTTTCAATCTATCTATGAATCTATTTATCAATCTGTCTATCTATCTATCTATCACTATAAACAAAGCCCGGGTGGTTAGGTTAATTTCCTTAGCTATTATAAGAAATTTAGTTGCTAAAATATAATAGCGATGGAGTTAATATGTAAATTATTCCAAGCTAAAGTCTTCATCACAAAATATTAATGAAAAAATATTTTCTTGGAAAATTTTTGAACAACGAAAATTTACTAGCTAATTAAATTTTTTCCGTGTTAAATTTTATCGTAATTAATAGTAATAATTAATATCTTTGACTGAATATATATAAAAAATTCCCTAGCTAAATTTGTTAGGGAAAAATCCCTAGCTATTTTTCATTCAAAACATATACTATATTAAATTGAATAATAACAAAAATTAAAAGCTATTCAACATTTATTCTAATACAGTAGTTACATAGTTAAAACAAAAACATAACATAGGTTATATATTCATTAAAAACTAAAAAATCATCCTCATCAATAATTAGTGCATTTTTGCTAGCCTCTCTTACGTGGTATCTTTGTTGGAACATGGTATTCTATCTGTCATGTCAAGGCCACTAACTATGACTCCATATAGGATATATGGTTTTGCATTGCATTTGTAATTCTTTAATCTCATCATTCCCTTCTTTTATTTCCTACATTTCTTCCTTCTAAAGAAAGATCTACTGATCTTTCTCTTTCATTTCTATCTCAATAAATACTAAACATTCATGTATTTCAATTACTTGCTGTTCAACCACCTCATCCGCCACTACTATGATAGAGGAACAAGAAGCACATTGCCAAAACAAAAAGCAACTGCCTTCGAGCCGATGGTGTACACTCACTACTTCTTCTTACCTCCTATGGTCTCCAAATAGATAGGATCATATTCAATTGGTTGAAGATCCATAAAGACCTCAGCTAGGTGAGAATCAACTATCACACATACCTCCATTAGATCCCGTGTTAAAACATAATAAAATACTATGCTAGATATAAATACAATAAATAAAATATTTTTAATTCCGCACAACTTTCCAAATTTATTATATTATTCTAAAATTTTATTAATATAATAGATTCTTATAGTAATCATCTGAGATTTTTTGTCAGCAAATTGCCCATCCACTTTCTTCACATGCATCTTTCTAAAAATCTTATAAAAATTGGGATCTCAACCAATTCTACGGCCTAAAGTATGTATTTTTTATGTAACAAAATAAATATGTTAGAAAATTTTAGCTAAAATTGTAAAACCATGCAAAGATTTGAATTATTTGAACAATTAGGCCAACTGTTAAATATATAGATGTTTTAATGTTATAAATTGTACCTAATCTCAATCATGCTCAATGCTCGACTTTGACCCTCCTATGTGGCAAGACTTTTCTGTACCTGGTCCAGCTACCTTAATCCATCAGTTTTTTCTGGCTAACTCTAATTTTTTTTTCTTCTGGCTTCTCCCAATACTTAAGCCATCTAGGACACTCATCCTCGTGTATAAAATCAGGCCACTCTTTTAGATTCTTTAATTTATGGATAAAATGTGAGTACAATTTAGAAGTTTTGCTCTCCCATAATGACTTTATCTGTCCATCAAATTGGGGTGCCCATGTACACTGATTCTATATATAGAAAATTCACAAAAAAACTATAATAATAACAAGGACATAATTCTATTATTCTTGACTAATAACAAACATAATAGTTAACTAATTAGATAATTAATTTTCAATGCGTTTGTTTCTTTTTTTTTTTACCTGAAAGATATAAAAGTTAGTCTCTTTTATTGATTCAAAACCTTTCTTCCACGAGAATGCTTTGTAATCTACCATTTTTTTGAAAGACTTTGTAATTATAGATGAACACTTGTTAAATGGAATAAAACTATAAAAATAAACAAATAACATTGAAAATAAATAATTTATATCTATAAATAAAAACCATTAATTGGGCCATCATAATATTTTATTAAAGTAATATTTACATATTACTTATACCTCTGATACATAATCTCTATTACTAACTTAGCACTGCATGTAGAGAAAGCCACATCAATTGATAATGTTGATGGTGATGTAAATGAGGTAAAAACTGATGGTGTAAAATATGGTGTAGATGATGGTGATGGATCAGAAGTGAGTGCAAGAAGGATAATGGTTGGTGTCCTTTCTGATAAAGGTGATGGTAAAGATGTCAATGATGGTGATGGTGTTTGTGATGCTGAAGTCTAGATAGGGTGGGTATTAGATGATACTGACTATACAATAGGACAAAATACTAGATGAATCTCATCCATGTTTGCATCCATGTCCACCTCCACCATGCCCACATCCT
Organism: Sapria himalayana; assembly: GCA_029783825.1. Taxonomy (NCBI): domain Eukaryota; kingdom Viridiplantae; phylum Streptophyta; class Magnoliopsida; order Malpighiales; family Rafflesiaceae; genus Sapria; species Sapria himalayana. The sequence goes on from JAREIK010000019.1 coordinate 48,460, forward strand.
TTATTCACCATATGCTATAGAAAATGTAAAAAATATAGAACAAATAATAGAGATATAATGAAAACATAAATTGATATTGTATGATGAACAACCATGCATTTTAAAATAACACATACCAATGGATTGCAACAAAATATAGAAAGTCTTAGAAACTATAATATTCTAATACAATTATAATAGTTTAATTATTAGTATCAATATCATCCTCTAATAGATCTTCTGATATTTTATTTGATTCTGATGGAAGTTCTAACCTATCTTCAGATAGAAAATGATCATCTTCAATTTATATTAGGCCACCATTTAAGTTACATAAGTTTTCAAGATCTTCGTCTACATTCATAAGCTCAATTTTATTTATGTCATCTTCTTGAATGCTAGTGCAATAGCAAAGTTTGCACTTCTTTGTTGAGATATTTGTACTTCAAAATTTGATCAAGCTTTGATTTTGCAAATGACCCATCAGTTACTATTATCATGAGATAAACTCGGATATGTACAATAATATACTAGAGTAGCTTGAACTACCATAATAAATTGCTCATATTAATTAAATCTACATTTATGAGTAACATCCACTAGCTTATAATCCGAATGAATCTTTGTACCCATATTTTGTGTAGGATCAAACCACTCACATTTTAATAATAAAATCCTATTTTTGTGAGTCCAGGATACTACAACTCAATAACTTCTGCTATTAAACCATAATAATCTATCTCATCTACACTATAACTTGAGCCTTTAATGTATACACCACTATTAATAGTTGCTTTAGAAGAACCGTACCCTATTGTGTGAAATTTATATCCATTGACAAAATACCCAGGATAGGTTGTCACATATCTAAATGGGTATTTACTTAGATTCTGTCTGAATATGTTGGAATCTCTATTTTAAGGATCATTTGTCTGTTTCATAAATTTAACAAATAATGTTAAAAAATATAAGATACTAAAAAATCAAATTATTCAAAAAATTAAAGTTCAATAATTCTCATATTGTTCTTGAACTAATTCACAAATTTTGTTTCTAGTATAGAATCAACCTCATGCGTAGGAATGATTGGTTGCCAATGTTTTAACTGCTCAACATTAACAATGCACAAATATAAACAGATGGAGAACAATGGATATCAATTTTTAATTATTCCTATTAACGACAAAATTATCATATGATTAAACCTTCAACCATTTTGTGTATACATACTCAATATATGGTGCAACCTCCTCATAATTAGTAAAATGTAGCTCCGAGTTACTTTGTACTCGTCATCTATCATACATCTTTTCATTACTCTTCCAAATACTTTTTCAGGGTGTTTGAAAATATATAACTTGTGCTCTTCTACCATCACTTGACATTCATCATTCCGAGACACATTTTGATTCTTTGTATTAATATGGTCCTCAAAATAATAAGAACGAAATGATGATACTTTTTATACTAAATATGCATTGCAAATGGAACGTTCAACTTTTTCCTTATTTCTAACATTTAATTTTACCTTACGAAGATACCTACAACCATTATGTTAGGTTTCAATTAAATAAATTACAATATTAATTTATGATTAAAAGAATAAAACATAGCAACTTATATTTATTTATCTCTCAAAATGATACATCAGCCTATATTTCACTAGCCCGACTATCCTTGCTTCATAAGCCAAATTGACCGGCAAATGCTCCATGAGTCAAAAAAGCTTAGTTGGAATATCTAATCAAGCTTAAAAAGAATGAGCGGTATGTCATTCTCCAGTCTCACCATGTCATCTTTTTTTATTGTGGTTGTGGTTAGCTATTTGAAGAACAAATTATGTTTTGTAAGGACCTTCCAAACATTTAGGAAATGTATTTCACAAAAAATAATTGGTATTAATCTCTACATAAATACATGATAGTCATGACTTTCTATTCCATATAACTTAAGATTGTTTATATCTACACATCTGCCCATATTTGACATATATAAATCAAAGAATTTCAAAATTTTAACCCATTATCATAATCTCTGTTTTGCCTTCTTATCAAGTGTGTAATAAGCTTTAGGATATTTTCTTGTAGCCTCATTCTGTTTTGATTTAGGATGCCGATAGTAATCAATCAACTCATGTCTTTATTTTAAAGTGTCCTTTGTTTTTCCACCTACATTCAAGACCGTGTTGAAAACAATTTCAAACATATTTTTTTCAATATGCATTACATCCAAGTTTTGATGAATTAAATTGGACCTCTAATAGGGCAAGCCCCAAAAATTAGTGTGTTTTCTCCAACCAAATGTTTTTTCATATTGGTCCATTAGTTCTAGTAGTGTCCATTTAAGTTACTTTTTCAAACCTAAACACTGAATCTCTGTCAAGATATCATCTCTTGAACGAACAGTTGGTGGAACTATCTTCACTATTTTATTTTTTTGAAACATAGTTCTATTTATACTAAATGGATGATTTGTAGGCAGAAACTTACGAAAGTTATCAAACGATGACTGTTTACAACTAATTTTGAGAGTAAAAGCATCAGACTTGTCCATGCAATACGGGCCTACTAATCATCATGTAGTACTCCAACCCAATAATATTGAATCTGTAGGAAAATCACTTACTGTCTACATAAGGGCCTTTTCATAATGAAAATTTGCTTCTTTGAGATGTAATATTTATTCATGCCAATAGACCATAATGATTTAACTTTGCTATAAGAGGCTGTAAGAAAATATCCAACATGTCTTTTGGATTTTTTGGCCATGGAACCAATATTGACAAAAACATATATTGCTTCCTCAAACACAACCATGGAGAAAAATTATAAGGTGTCACTATCACTGGCCATGTAGTTTGCTATTGTTTAGACTGTCCAAATGGTTGAAAACTATCAATGTAGAGACCCAACCTCATATTTTGACTTTCAATAGCAAAATCTTGATGTATATGATAAAAATGCTTCCAAGCAAGTGAATTTGATGGATGACACATCACCCTTTAAACAATCTCATGCTATGAATGCCACCATATATCATGTGCTATAGCATTTGATGCATATAGTCACTGCAATCAAGGAATTAAAATGGAGTAATATATCTTCTTAAATGCAACTTTCATCTTCTGTCATATTTCTAAAACACGAGATGCCTTCTTAAACTGAGGTTGATCACAAATCTTATAGCTAATTAAATCCATATCACCACACTAATATAATAAACATCCATTGAAATAACAATCAAATCTGTCCACTGGTAGACCCATACCTCGTAATAACTTATTAGTGCTGTAAAAGTTGTTAGTTACCAAATTATTATACAGAATAATCTCTTTCATCAATTCTGTCACCTAATCAAATAATTTCTCATATATATGATTTCCAGATTTCATACTCAAAAGTTGAGCCACAAGTGATAATTGCGAATGTGTTTTACAACCAGGCCACAACCTATTATCTACAGGCTTTAAGCATATCATAAAATTTTTGAGCTTCAGAATTAGGTGGTTCTTCTATGTAATCCATATTGAAGGCAGCACCAGTAGCTTCCTTGACCATTCTATGGTATGTGTTTTATGCTTCTTCACTACATACATAGGATTCAGTACTCTCATTTTGGTCAATGTTCACAATCATTGTACTTTCTCCTTGATAAATCCAAACAAAATAATTTCGTACAAATCCATATTTAGCAAGATGGTATAAATTAATGTTTACATCACGAAAAGACATATTCTGACACTTGTGGTTATTACATGGACACTTAATTTTATCTCTGTCAATCCATCTCAATTCACTACAAGCAAAGTTGAAGAAAGTTTCTAGCCCACTCAAAAAATCTTTATTCAAAATTCTATTCATAAACCTTTTGTACATCCACTAATGATCTGAACTAATTTTTCCTTGTTATATTTACAAAGAATTATGCTCAATCAAAATTCTAAATGAAACTTACAATGACTACAAATAATACTATTAATTAAATAAAATCACTTACAGATGTATATGCAAAGATAAAATATCGTGAATATCTTGGTAATGTATTTGCGAAATCTACATAAAGAAATAGATAATTAATTAGCACGCTAAAGATGAAAAGATATATTGCTATTGCTAGATGAAGGGAGCTTGTCTCTTCTAGTGCACCAATCAAAACCACACAAAAAGGTAAGAATAAGGAGAAAACAAGAACCAAGTGAAATGATGATCAGTATATCTACATACATACTACAATATATGTACATATAATACTGCAGCATTATATGTACATATATACTGGGTATATATGTACTTAGTACATATGCACATATAATATTATAGTATATATGTACATATACTATAGTAATATATGTAACTAGTGAAATTCTAGTATATATGAACATATATACTGTAGTATTATATATTTATCAAAACATAACTTTATTAATTTATTTATTTTGATTTGATTGACTAGATTAAATTTCATACAGATATGGTAAGACATTGTTCCCCATACGGAACTTTTATAACCGAAGAGATTTTTTACTAGACATTACATGCCGCGACTAGGACAGCTTGGACGTAACAGAAAGATGGTGACCAGAGGAGCTGGGGGACAGAAAGCAACATCAATTTAAGGGATAGATTATATGTTATGCACAATATGTATGTATATGTATTGAACTTTTATCCTGTACAATCTTATTGCAAATTTTTTGTGCCTTGTGTTTCCAAGTTCGATGCAATTTCAAATAAACAAAGATGATTTTTCTAGCCCTAGTTAAGGTGTTTGTTCATTTTTTTATTCTTATTGCAGAATATATTGTTGGTTGATGTTCATGCTTCATAATAGTTGTTTACGCTTTACTTTAATGTCAATACTTGTACATTTATACCAATATATATGTATATGTAGATATATACTAGTATATATCTACATATACATATATACTGGTATATATGTACAAGTATTTACCATTATATGTGTATATGTAAATATACACTATAGTATATGTACATATTTATATGTATATATAGATGCTAGTATATGTACATATATACACTAAAGTATATGTACATATACACTATAGTGTATAAGTACATACATACTACAATTTATATGTATACACTGGTATATATGTACATATATACTACAGTGTATATGTACATATATACATGTATATATGTACAAGTATTTACGAGTATATATGTACATACTTGTACATATACACTGTAATGTATATGCACATACATGTACTTATATATGTACATATATACTATAGTGTAAATGTATACACATATATGTACATATACACTATAGTGTATATGTACATATACTAAGTATATATGTACATATAAATACTTGTACATATATACCAGTATATATATTCATATACAAATATACCAGTGTATACATATACACTACACTATATATGTACATATATATTGTGGTGTATATGTACATATACTAAGTATATATGTACATATAAATACTTGTATATATATACCAGTATATAGGTACATGTACATATATACCAGTGTATACATATACACTACAGTATATATGTACATATATATTGAGTATATATGTACACAATATAAATGTGCATATAATAATGCAGTTTATATGTACATATATTGCAGTAATATTTGTAACTAGTGAAATGCTAGAATATATGTACATATACATTGTAGAATATATGTACATCTATATTGTAGTATTATATATTTATCAAAACATTTATTTATTTATTTATTTATTTTGATTTGATTGGCTGTTTTAAATTTCGTACAGATATGGTACTGCATTATTCCCCGTACGAAGATATTATAATAAAGAGATTTTTTACTAGACATGATGCACCGTGACTCAGACATCTTTGTCGTAGTAGAAATATGGTGATCAGAGGAGATGAGGGAGAGAAAGCAACGTAAATGCATAGATAGATTATACTTTATGCACTGTCGGTAGATAAATTAATGAATATTATGTAAAAAAATTTTGTTATATTTTTGTTGAATTATGTAAAATATTGATTCATAATAATTTTTTAAATGATTTTATTTTTTTAATTATAAATTATCATTTATAGTTTATGTTTTAATTCAATTTAATATACAAATATTAAATTATTTAATTAAATAATTTGAAAAATAAAATAAAATTCTGAAAATAGTTTTGGAATGATAATAGCTAAGGAATTTTCCCTTACTAATTTAGCTAGGGATTTTTCCATTACTATTTTAGATAGAGAAATTATTACTTTAGCTAGGGATTTTTCCATTGCTATATTTATTTTGCTAGGGACTATTTTCCTTACTAATTTTTAGAGACGATCACTTTATATTGGGAAAGCTTCCATTGTTATATTCGTTTAGCGATGATAACTCTAGCTTATTAATTTAGCAAGGAAAATTATTATTTTAGCTAGGAATATTTCTGTCTCTAAAATATTTTAGCAATAGATTCTTTCCCTTGCTAATTTTTAGCGATGAGGTCTTTAGATTTGGAAAACCTCCATTGTTAATCCGTCGCTAAATCCCATCTAGCGATAGAAAATATCCAATTAACTAAGGAATTATCCCTAACTATTTGGGATTTTTTTTGTAGTGCAAGAAAGGGATGCAAAATTGAAAAGATATGCAATTATGAAGGAGCAAGCTTCTCACTTCTCAATGAAGATCAAAGTTCAAAATTTTAACTATGATTCAACTCAATCTTTGAATATAAAAATAAATAAGACAGAAAAAATAAATGGAATGAAGATCCAATTCCAAGAACTTTTGGTAAATCAATTATTGAAGAATTCAGACATGAACAATAACAGATATGGACTAGAAAACATATCATGCATAGTATTAAACTAGAAACCATATATGTGAAGAAGGCTGCAATTATAGATTTCTAGCATTACAAATATGGGCTGATTAAAGATACGAATAATTACAGACATTAACATTAATATATTTTGTGGAAAACTACAATCAAAATACAATTTGCTAAAGTAAACTAACTAAGCTAAGAAGAATGAGAATTAAGCAAAGCTAGTTGGCTACAATGCTCTTAGTAATCCAATCTCATCCTACATTAAGTTTACTAACAAGATAAAGATTAGAAATGAATGAATATAATCTAGTAAAACTAAAGCTTTATATTATTAAGACACATGACTGAAATATAAAGTGTAATGCCAAAGAAATGCATAAATAAATAGTTAATTAAAGTAGCAGCCTAAGGACACACAATCTTATGAACTAAAGACCTGCCAAAAAAAAAGTAGTGTAATAGAAATTTATCCTAATATTTAAGTAATTTACTTAAAGATTATTTACATACACATCAATTCAAACTTAAAGGATAAGAAGGATGACAACTTATTAATTTAACAAAAATTATAGATATGACAATCACTTATATACTTTTCCAATTAGATATTTAATTGATAAATTAATTTTTTGTATTGAAATGCCAAATTTCATTTTCTATGATGGTTGTTTGCTCACATAATATGAAATTTCCAATCTAATCTTTTATTAGCAGTCTAATCACATAAAAAGATTATTTTATTAAAGAAAAGATTAAAGAGAATCTACATTTTGACAAAGTGCAGCTCAATAGGGCTATTTTTCATAATGCCCAAATTGTCAATGAGGAAATAAACCAAATGGGCACATCACTTTTTTAAAAATATTATAAAATAGGTTAATTAATTTCATCAAACAATAACATGGCTATAATTGAAAAAAAAAATTATGAAATCATTTAATATACTCATATTATAATGTTACACCAAAACAAAACATTGCAGATATATAAACGGCAAAAAATACAATGATACACATAAATTCAAACAAAAAACTATAAATACATATTTGTGTGTGTGCGTGTGTGTGTGTGTGTGTGTGTCATATATCAAGAGTATCATCAAATGCATAAAAATATTTATTAACATATGCTAAATCTAAAATAGCTAAAAAGAAAAAAGAAAATAAAATGAAAACATATACTATATCAAGAGTATCATATATTAAGAGTTTCATATTATGCATTAATGATAATTTTTGATTTTTGTTTATCATTATTTTTTTATTGCTAATTGTATAATTTAACAAAATTTATTCTACTAGAATAGCATTAAAAATAAAATATCACACCAATATTAAAGATATTTCTTCATTTGGAGATTTAGATCCAATAAATAATTTTAATTAAAAAACTTTTCTTTGATATATTGATTCTCGGTGATAATCTCAGAATCAACATTAGATAATAGTCAAAAATTAGATAATTTTAATTAAAAATGTGAAACTTTTCTTTGATATATTATACTACTAGAATAGCATTTCACTCGTACATATATTACTACAATATATGTACATATAAACTACAGTATTATGCATAGATATATACTGAGTACATATATACTCAGTATATATATACATAAAATACTGCATTATTATATGTTCAAATATCACCATCGACATAAGTATCATCATCATTATCATCTTAAGACCTAGTATAATTAGAACCAATCATTGCAGAACCTAGAGCAAAAAAACTTATTTACTCATACGTTTGCTTTGTACTATGTGATAATTGCATATCAACATAATTACTAAGATTTTTAAGACCAACCTCTATCTGCCTCATTGGACTTGACCTGAAATATCTTAATCCTACAGCTTTAGGAAAAGTCTAATGTCCATGGCTTTTATTACCTGCATTAGTAAGCAATGCACAATGATAACCAGACCAGCCCTAGCAATTATATATTCAAAAGTGTGTCTGTGTGTAATTGGGTGTGTATGTATGACAATATATACATGTCTACAAATAAATATATGCATCCAATTATATATATACTCGATATATACATACGTATATACTATAGAATAAAAGTATGTATATATTGAGTATATACTCACGTATATACTATAGGATAAACATACATATATACCGAAAATATACATATGTATATACTACAGTATATATGTATGTAAATACTGAGTATATATGTACAAATAAACTCAGTATATACGAACATATATACTCGGTATATACATACTTATATACTCAATATATGTAGATATATACTTAGTATATATGTAATTTATACCAAGTATATATGTACGTATATTCTGTAGTATTATATGTATGTATGTATAATCACATGGCCTTAGATGACACGCACACTTGTACTTTCATGCAAATAGACATATCATCAAAGACAACATAATAAAATAATATAGGACTTTAAAACACACATATAAGTCTCTCAAGCATGGTCAGCATTTCTAGTTCTTTTTCCTTCGTTACTCCACGCAGATAAAAAACATTGTTACCCCTGCACATGGAGCATAACATACTACATTTACAAACCAATAACTGATAACAAGCAGTCGTAGAACTAAACTACGATGACATAGATCTGCACAAAATAAGAGTGTCAAGAACAAACTTACGTTTTTGTGGAATTAATTTTTTGGTTCATCTCATAGCTTAATAAGCTAAGGTGTTGTTCCCAGCACCATGAAGGACCAGCCAAGCCTTTTACATACCTATAATTGGCTAAAACGCTACCCAACAAATTTAGGGACAACAAACATATTCATAGATATATAAAAATAGTTATTATAGACATGAACAGACACAAATTAAAATTGATAGTCATATAACTTTAACAAAAATCTAAAAGATATCCAACAATGATGTTTTAAGAGAAAGAGATTGGAAAAATAAAATGTTTTAGGAATAATGAAGATAATAAAAGCTAGGCCTCCTTTTGATCAAGCTGAAATCAGTAAATACGAAACCCATGCAATGGAAGGACTGTGGCAATGTCTGAATGCTTTGAATCATAATTTTTCATGTGTCTCACTTCATGTGTCCTGCAAAGATTCATTATTAGGTTAATCAGCAAAGCAAAGAACAAAATCAGAATATACAAAATTGAAACCTGGAAAAAAATCACTTTAAGTTTTGCTACACACAGACAAAAATCAATAATAGTTCAGAAATAATTCTCATACGAAATCATCCTCATAATTAGTAGGAAATTTTGTGCTAGCTTTTCCTGTGAGGTTTCATAGCTGGATCTCAGAATGCTATCTATTGCGTCAATGTCACTAATTGTGACTCCACATAGGACATATGCTATTGCATTACATTCTTAATTTCTTTCATCTCATCATTCATTTCTTTAATTTCTTGCATTTCTTCCATCAAATTAGTAATCCTCACCTTCTTCTCTTCTTTCATTTCTTGTATGTCTTCCTTCAAATTAGTATACTTCTCATCTTTCTGTTCTTAAATTTCATATATTTATTCTTTCAAATGAGATATTTGCTCATCATTCTTTTTCATTTCGGTCGCCATAACTACAATACGTTCATTTGTTTCCATTGCTTGTTGTTCGCCCGCCTCATCCACAATTGTTGAGACAGATGAATTAGAAGCTAACTACTACAACAAAATGTCACTCCTGTCAAGCTAAGGTCATGCACTCGTTGCTACTTACGACCTCCTATGGTGTCCAAATAAATAGGATCATAGTCAATTTGATCCATAAAACCCTTAATTTGTTGAGAAGTAGTTGTCACACGTTCCTCCAAGAATTCCTGAGATAAAATATTGAAAATTACTATTATAGATATAAAAAAAATAATATAATTATTTTGCATTCCAAACAAATTTCAAAATGTATTGTAGTATTATAAAATTTTATTAATATAATAGATTCTTACAGCAATCATCTAAGACTTGTTGTCAACAAACTGATCATCCACTTTCTTCATATGCATCTTCTTAAACAATCTCATAAAATTAGGATCTCAACCCAATTATCCAGCCTAGAATATGTATTTATTAAGTCATAAAATAACAAATGATCAAAATTTTTAACAAAATTAATAAAACCATGCATAGATTTGATTTATTAGACTATTAGGACAACCACTAAATATATAAATGTTTACAATTTTAATATTGTACCAAAACTTGAGCGTGCTCCATGCTCGACTTCAACCATCCTATGTGTCGATAGATTCCTGCACCTAGTCCTGCTACCTCACTTCATCGATTTTTGTTAGCAATATCTGATTTTTTCTTCAAATCTGGCTCCTCCCAATACTTAAGCCACTTGGGCTAGTCATCATTGGATTTAAAATCAGGCCTTTCTTTCATATTATTCAATTTATGGACAAAATCAAAATAACGTTGAGTAGTTTTGATCTCCCATAATGACTTTATCTTCACATCAAAATTGAGTGCCAATGTGTACTTATTCTTTATATAGAAAAGTCACAAAAGAATTTATATTAACAAGAACATAATTATTTACTACTTGAATAATAACAAACATAATAGTTAAGTAATTAGATAATTATTTTACCATGCTTTTGTTTTGTTATTTTTTACCTGTCATTAAAATAAGACTCTTTTGTTGATTCAGAAACTTTCTTTCGGGAGAATACTTTAGAATCATCCATTTTCTTAAAAGACTTTGTAATTATAGTCGAGCACTTGTGAGATGGAATAAAATTATACAAATAATTAAATAACATTGAAAACAAGCACATCATAACTATATATTTAAAAAAAAAGCCACCAACAGTAACATCAGATTTTTTTTTCAAGTCATATTTACATTTTTTTACCTCCCATCCACAATCTCAATTACTAACTTAAACTGAATGTAGAGGAAGGAACATCATTTGATGATGTCATTGGTTTTGTAAATGAGGGAACTATCGGTCTAAAATGTGGGGTAGAAGATAGAGATGGATCAAAAGTGTGTGCAAGAAGCACAATGGATGGTGAGCTTATATCTGATAAAGGCGATAGTAGAGATCTCAATGATGGTGATGCTGATAGAAATGGAGATTGTGATTGTGATGTTGAAGTCTGTATATGGTGGATATGAGATTGTACTGATTCTACAACATGATGTAACATACTAGATGAATTTGGTTCATTTTTGTGTCCTCATCCAACTCCACCATGACCACATCTTTTATGTGTCATCTACTGTATAAAATAAAACATAGAACAAATAATAGAGATATGATGAACAAGCATGCATTTTAGAATAAAACACACCGATAGATTTCAACAAAATATAGAAACTCTTTTATAGTTTAATATTATAATAAAATTATAATAGTTTAATTATCGGCATCACTGTCATCTTCCAATGGATCTTCTGATATGTTGTCTGATTTTGATAGAAGTTCAAACTCATCTTCAGATAGAAATTGATCATCTTTAATTTCTATTAGGCCACTATTTGAGTCACAAAAATTTTCTATATCTTCATCTACATGCACGGGCTAAATATTATTTATGTCATCTTCCTGGAATACTGGTGCGATATCTAAGTCTGCACTTCTTTGTTGTGATGTTGGTACTTCAAATTTTGATCGAGCATTGATTTTGCAAATAACACACCAATCACTCTTATCACGAGATAAACTCGGATATGTAAAATAATAAACTTGAGTGTCTTGAACTACCCTAATAAATGGCTCATATCAATTATATCTTCATTTATGGTTAACATCTACTAACTTATAATACGAATGAATCTTTGTGCCCACATTTCATGTGGGATTAAACCACTCGCACTTTAATAATACAATCTTGTTATTTTTGAGTCTAGGATACTCCAACTCAATAACTTGTTTGAGTTGACCATGATGATTAATATCATCTACACTATAACCTGAGTCTTTAATGCATACGCCAATATTCATTGTTATTTTTAGAAGAATCATGCCCGATTGTCTTAAATTTATATCCATTGATAAAATACCCAAGATATGTTGTCACATATCTAAACGGGCTTTTACTTAGATTCTAAATGAAAATATTTAAATATCCATTTGAAGGATCAATTGCCTATGATATAAATTTTAAAAATGATATTAACCAATAAAAGATACTAATAAATTAAATAATTTAAAAATTTAAAACTTAATAATTCTTACATAATTTTTGAACCAATTCGCAAATTCAGTTTCTAGCATATAATCGACATAATTGTTGGAAATTGCTGGTTGCCTTTATTTGAATTGCTCAACAAAAATAATGCACAAATATAAAAAGAGAGAAAAATGTATATCAATTTTTAATAATTCCTATTAAACATAAAATTAAAATATGATAAAACTTGCAACCATTTTGGGTATACATACTCATTATATGGTGCTATCTTCTCACAATTAAGTAAAACATAGCTCCGAGTTGCATTGTACTCTTTATCTATCATACATCTTTTTATTGCTCTTCCAGATAATCTTCCAGGGTGCTTGAAGATAGATAGTTTGTCCACATAATCATATTCTACCATCACATGACCATCATTTCGAGGCATATTTTTATTATTTGTATTAACATGATCCTCAAAATAATAAGAACAAAATGATGACGCTTCTTCTACTAAATATGTATTTCAAATTGAACCTTCAAATTTTGTCTTGTTTCTAACATTCAATTTCAACTTATGAAGATACCTACAACCACAATGATAGGCTTCAATTATATTAAATTATTATATTACTTTATGTATGAAATAATAAAATACAGCAAATTATATGTATTTACCTGTCAAAAGGATACATCCACCTATATTGTATTGGCCCTGCTATCCTTGCTTCATATGCCAAATGGACCGGCAAATGCTCCATTGAGTCAAAAAAACTCCATGGGAATATCCGCTCAAGATTAGAAATAAAAAGTGGAATGTCATTCTCCAACCTCACAATGTTATCTATTTTGATTGTTGTTGCAGTTGGCTATTTAAAAAACAAAATAAGTTCTGTAAGGGCATTCCTAACACTTAGGGGATGTAATTCACAGAATGAAATAGTTATTAATATCTACATAAATACATGATCTTCATGACTTTTCATTCAAAATAACTTAAGATTTTTCATAATTGTCTATCTACCCATATTTGACACATATCCATTAGGGAATTTCAAATTTTTAACTCATTCACACAATATCTATCTTGCCTTCTTATCAAGTGTGTAGCGAGCTTTAGAAAATTTTTTTGTTGCCTCATTCAGTTTAAATTCAGGACGCCGACATTAATAATTCAGCTCTTGTCTTGATTTTAAAGTATCTTTTATTTTTCCATCTACATTAAGGATAGCATTGAAAACATTGTCAAACACATTTTTTTTCAATATGCATTACATCTAAGTTATGATGAATTATTTAGGAATTCCAATAGGGAGAGTCACAAAATTTACTACGTTTACTACAGCCAAATATTTTGCCTATTGGTCTATTACTTCTAGTAGCATCCTTTTTAGTTACATTCTTCAAACCGAAACTCTAAATCTCTGTCATAATATCATCTCTTGGATGAACTACTGGTGCAACCATCATAACAGTTTTATTTTTTTGAAATGCAGTTCTATTTCTTTGAAATGGATGATTCATATGTAGAAACTTACGATGGTTATCAAACCATGATTATTTACCACTAAATTTGAGGGTAAATGCATCATAATTTTTCATGCAATGTGGGCATGCGAATTGCCCTGCAGTACTCCAGCCAGACAACATTGAATATGTAGAAAAATCACTTACTATCCACATAAGGGCCACCCACATAATGAAAATTTTTCTTCTTTGAGATATCATATGTATTCACAACAAGATTTCACAAATGATTTTTCTTTACTATAAGAGGCCGTAAGAAAATATCCAGCATGTCTTTCGGATTTTGGCCCTGGAACCACTTTTGACAAAAACATATATTGCTCCTTCATACACAACTATAGAGGCAAGTTATAATGTGTCACTATCACTGGTCATGTTGAATACTATTGTCGAGATTGCAGAAATGGTTGAAATCCATCTATGTAGAGACCCTATCTCACATTTCGACTTTCAGCTGCAAAATATTGATGTATATAATTAAAATACTTCCAAGCATGTGAATCTGATGGATGACACATTACCCCTTCTTCAACCTCATACTCAGAATGCCACCTCATATCATTGCTATATCATTTGATGCATATAGTATGAGTAATCGAGGAATTAATAAAAAATAATACATCTTTTTAAATGCAACTTTCATTTTTTGTTGCATATCTACAACACGAGATGCCTTCTTAAATCGAGGATGATCACAAAATTTACAGCTAATTAAATCACTATCACCACCCCAATATAACATACATCCATTGAAACAACTATCAATTTTTTCCACTGGTAGACTCATTCCTCGTAGTAACTTCTTAGTGTTGTAAAAGTTATT
The DNA here is from genome assembly GCA_029783825.1 of Sapria himalayana. Lineage (NCBI taxonomy): Eukaryota > Viridiplantae > Streptophyta > Magnoliopsida > Malpighiales > Rafflesiaceae > Sapria > Sapria himalayana. Next base: position 63,689 of record JAREIK010000019.1, read on the forward strand.
AGTGATCAAAATATTATCCGGAACAATCTCTTTCATCAGTTTTGACACTTGATCAAATAATTTCTCAAACATATGATTTTCTGACTTAGTGCTCATAAGTCGAGCTACAAGTAACAATTACAAATGTGTTTTACAACTCGGCTACAACTCTTTATCTACAGCTTTAAGCATTTTATAAAATTTATGAGCTTTAGGATTAGGTGGTTCATTCATGTAATCTTTATTGAAGTCATCACCAGTAGCTTCTGTGATCATTCTATGGTATGTGTTTGATGCTTCTTCACCACAAGCAAACGATTCAATACCCTCATTTTGGTCAAAGTTCAGAGCCATTGTACTTTCCCCATTATAAATCCAATCAAAATAATTTGGCACAAAGCCATATTTAGCCAAATGGTATCTTATAGTGTTTGCATCACAAAAAGGGATATTCTGACACTTTGATGATTACATGGACACTTAATTTTTTCTCCATCCATTTATCTCGATTGACTACGTGCAAAATTGATGAAAGTTTTAAGCCACTCAAAAAATCTTTATTCAAAATTTCATTCATAAACCTTTAGTACATCCAGTTATGATATGAACTAATTTGCCCTATTATATTTACAAAAAATAATGCTCAAATATTATGTTGAATTAAATATTCTATTACTTCAAAATATACTAATAATTAAATAAAATTACTTACAGATGAATATTTAAAAATTAAATAACATGAATATCAATGCAATGTATGTGTAGAATCTACATGAATAGATAAAGCAATTTTAGTTTGATAAAGATTAATAGATATCATAGTATTACTAGATAATGGGAGCAAATTACGATAATGTACAAGAAAGGAAAGCAAAAAAAATGACATTTAAAGTTTGAAGGGGGAGAGGGAGAGGGAGAGGGAGAGGGAGAGAGAGATGGAGAGGGAGAGGGAGAGAGTGGGAGAGAGAGGGAGAGAGAAGGTGGGGGAGAGAGGGGCAAAGAAATTGAGAGATGGATAGAGAGAGAGAGAGAGGGGAGAGAGAGAGAGAGAGAGAGAGAAAGGGGGTAGAGAGAGGCGGAGAGAAATGGTGAGAGGGAGAGAGAGGGAGGGAGGGAGGGAGGGAGAGAGAGAGAGAGAGATGGAGAGAGAGAAAGGGAGAGGGAGGTAGAGAGGGATAGAGGGAGAGAGATAACAAGTAAGAAAGGAGAGCGAGAAAGAAAATAATAAGAGAGAAAGCTACACAGAAAGAAAAATAGAAAGATAGTGGCACAGAAAGAATTAGAGAGGGAGATAGAGACACACAGAGAATGCAATGTTAGGATGAGGAATTACATAAAAGAAAAACACATTTTCTTCTATACAAAACTATCAGATATTACATCTTTTGTCATACATAAGTTCATATATGAGTCTGAGGCCTAAGGGCTAGGATTAGGTAAGTGTACCTTAATTGTATTATACCTATATATGAGCCTGACCAACGGACACTCTCATGTTATGTGCTTACATATTGTTGATTATATATCTTTTTCCAATTAATCAAGTTAGTTCAACAAATTAGTATTATCTCATTAATAATTATAAGTTTGTATACACATAGTATATGTAGTTATAAATAATTATATATATTTAAACATATAGTTATATATAGATACATGCATACAAGTAGTTATAAGTAGTTATACATAAATGTATAGTTATAAATAATTATATTTATTTACATATATTTATACATAGATGTATACATAATTAAAAATAAAGTTATATTTATTTATATAAAGTTTTTTATAGGTATACAAATATTTATATATAATTATACACATATAGTTAAACTTTATGTTGTATGTTTTTATATATAAAATAAAAATATAGTTACATGTGGTTATTTCATATAACCACATATAGATATATATATATAAATTATTTCATATAGTTACATATAGATATACATATAGATATTATACACATATAGATAGAAAGATAGATAGAACATATAGATATTATATTTATACATATAGCTATATGTATGTTTTAGCTATATATATGAAAGATATAGATATTATTTCATATAGTTTTAGCTATATGTTGTATGTTTTTATATATAAATATTATACACATATAGATAGATAGAAAGATAACCATATAGATATAAATAAAGATAGACAGATATACATATAGATAGATTGATTGATTGATTAACAGAGAGTTAGTTGATAGATTGACTGATAGAAACATAGAATTATATAAAAATTGATATATAGCACTACAAGAAAATGTTCATTAAGCTAGGAAATTTAGCTAGGGAAAAAATTCTAGCTAAATTGTGAGAGATTAGCTAGGGAATTGCAAGAGATTTATGTTTTTTCATCGAAATAAAAATTCGCAATGTATTAGCGATGGAATATTTTCATAAATTCTACTCATGAATAGAGGGGAAATTTAGCAACAGATTAGCGACAAAGTAGCAAGAAAATATTTTCGTAAACTCTGCTCAAAAAAAGTGGGGGAATTTAGCAACGGATTAGCGATGAATTAGTGACAAAATATTTTCGTAAATTCTGCTCTAAAGAAAGCGAGGAAATTTAGCAATGAAGTAGCGATGAAATTTCCCTAGCTAATAAAATGTGGAATATAGTGACAACTTTAGCGACGAAATTTCCCTTGTTAATAAAATCTAGAATTTAGCGATGAATTTAGCAACTAAATTTCCCTTGATAATTACATCCGGAACATAGCGACAAATTTTAGCGATGAAATTCCCTAGATAATTACATCCATACCATAACGATGGATTTTAGCAACGGAATTTCCCTAGCTAATTACATCCCAAAATATAGTTGCAGATTTAGCGATGGAATTTTTCTTGCTAATTACATACTGGATATAGATATGGATTTTAGTGATAGAACTTCCCTAGCCAATTATTTTCTGAATATAGCGACGGATTTTAGCGACAATATATCTCTAGCAAATTAAATATGTAATTTATCGATGGATTAAGTGACAGAACTTTCCTAGCTAATTAAATCTGAAATATAGCGATGGATTTACTGACTAAACATTCCTCGCTAATTAAATCCCAAACATAGCGATGGATTTAGCATTGGTATTTCCCAACCCAATCTTTAATTATTTAATTTTTTTAATTTATTTTTAGTTTTAATATTTTATTTAATTTTGTTTTTCAAATGTATGTTAATGGTCTATAGATGAGCAATCTTTGAAAGAAACATTCTCCCCATAAAATTATAAAAAAGGATATTATAATAAATAATTTAAAAAATATAAAAAAATAAAAAAAATTAGATTAATATGGACTAAAATAACTATTTTTATGATGTATTAATATTTTAAAAAATTATATAAAAATTTTTTAAAAAAAATTTAATTAAAACTTAAAAATTTGTATTAAAGTAAGATTAAATAATTAATTCTATAATTATAATAATTTTTTAAGATATTTTAAAAAATAAATGAACATACATTAAAATTTCTACTAATATAAAGGTTAAAAAATATTTTGTATGATTAAATAGAAAATATTTACAAAAATATCTGGATTGATGAATAAAATAGTAAATATTAATATTATTATAAGTATAAAAAAAATTTTATGATTATAGGAAACTTTTAAAAAAATAATTACTACAATATTTGAAAATCTTGTATTATAATAAAAATTTAAATTTTTTAGTAAATTTAAAAGAAAATAAATTGATATTTAAAAATAAATACATAGATATCTACCCCTACTAAAATTTATAAGAATAAAACAATAGGGTAATCGTTTTACTATTAGCTTTTAATATTTAGTTTTTATTAAAATAATAAATATAACTTTTTTTAATTATCTACTAACTTTAAGTAGTTTTTAGAATTTAAAAATTTTAAAATGATATCAAATAATATGAAATTTTTTCTTTTTAAAATTATTTTATATTATCTTCATAAAAATTAATATGATTTCTTAAAGATTTATAACCATAAAATATATATATTTATATATTTTTGAAATAGAGTATTTAATAACTCTTAGGAGAGTGGCTATATGACAAATTATCTTTTCATGTATATTTTATTATATGAAGTTTGTAAATTTTGTAGCTATTTGATTTTTTTTTGTTTTAATGGTAAACATTTATTTTTTGAAATTATTTATATATTTAGTGTTTAATAAATTTTATAATAAAAAATTATAAGGTGTTTGTTTTTCATGTGTACCTTGCTACACGCACATGAAGTTTGTTAGAAATATTTTGATGATAAATTAACAAAATGAGTCTTTTTTTTTATTTTATATTTTTATTATTTATTTAATGTTTTTATAATGAAAAACATTTTGATAATTTTATTAATTTTGGTAATTTTAATAATTTTGGTAATTTTAGCAATTTTATTTTGGCTAAACATTTGTTGTCGAGACACTAGAGACATCACCTAAGTCCCCCACAATCCACCTCTCTCTTGACAACACTAATCGAAGAGTAAGCGAGAATTTATTATTGATTTGAGGTACGTTTTCTACACTTATTCTTCATCTATTATCTTAATGCAAGAGTGTGCATTTTGATTCTGTTATTTTTTTCCCAAAATTCTTCTTTTTTAATCACAACGGTATGCTTGGATTGCTTATATAAAATTATTCATATGCATACTTCATTCATTTGTAATATAATGCATTCTCATTGTGTGGATGTTGATGGTGCATAATGGGTATGTCGACTTGATATCTACATCAATGTACATAGGTATATATAAATAGTATACATAAACATCAATATGCATGTGTGATATAATTCAAATTTTTTATATAAGTGTATTTTACTATAACTATAACTATAAAAATAGTATACATAAAGATAACTATATATAAATATAACATTTATTTAATATACATACATACATACATATATATATATATATATATATATATATATATATATATATATATATATATATATATATATATATATATATCATTAATTCTATATATGATACATACATGTCGTGTATTTCAAATATAATTAGTATTATAGAAATAATATTATATACTTATTTTACACAAATAAAGTTATTCTAACCTAATGATAAGCTTTTAATAATGTAATTTTAAAATTTGTAAGGCATCATAATGAAATACACTTTTAATAAATTTGCTTTATGAAAATATTTATTATTCCATAATGCCGTGCCTACCCAATAAGTATAATTAAATTAATATATGTAAACTTTATCTTATAAATGGCTTTATGTAAAGGGAAAAACACACACTCTTATAAAAATGTAAGCATGTATTTAATATCTGTAAATTTAAAGTATAGTCACAACAATATTTGTAAACATTTATTGACCAGTTTTCAATTAGTTAAAATAAAAATGTAATAGTCTTTATGTATACTGATACTAATTTACAAGACATTTAAATATAGGTATATATTTGACTATACTTTAATTACTATGTTTAATTAAATTCCGCATAGGCTCTCTTATAAATACCCTAGCATTGACTAACAATATGATTCATATGGGATTAAAATATATAAGATATCCAGCTCATCTGACATACATACATACATACATATATATATATATATATATATATATGATTGTGTGTGTGTGTGTGTTAATTATTTGTTGTTATATTTATATATAGTTATGTTTATGTATACTATTTTTATAGTGATAGATATCGTAAAATACACTTATATAAGAAATTCGAATTATATCACACATGCATATTGATGTATAGTTATGTTTAAATACAATTAATGATTTGAGGAACTTAAATGTATAAAGATTTATACTTTTATATATAATTATATATAAATGTATTTAACAATATGTATATTAACATATTACTATATATAAATGTATTTATCTACATCAATACCTATACATAGCCATATATCTAAATATATATAATTACTGAAAAAATTATATATAACTACATCTATAACATGTATAACTACATGCTTCATCAACTTAATATCCATTCATATCATTTTTCTCATTCATACATCTTTTTTTGAATATTGTATAAAACTTTATCAATTTCCCATATATTTTAGGAACTTAAATTTAATTTTTCAACCTTAAATGTATTTTTATTGCATTTTTATATGTTTGTATAACTCATTATGATTTAATATATTTAGAGTTTGCATTTTTGTTTCACTTAATATCATTTAACTAAAATTGATTTCTTATAAAATGTTAATTTGTTAAAATTCATGTTGTAAATTTAAAAACAAATAATAAAATTTATTTACAAAATAAAATTTGCACATCATAATATGCAATATGTTATATTTATTATAAATAATCAATGCTGAAATGTATCTATTAATTACAAAAAAAAACATTGCCATGTATTAAATTTGAAAAAAAAAATTTAAAATACTTTTTTTAAAAAACAAATTCATATATTTATATGGTTATTTATAGATTTTGAATAAAAAAATTAATAATTTGTAGAAAAATATACTCATATATTTATATGGTAATCTTTTTTTTCTTGAACATAATTAAAAAAAATTGATTTTTTACAAAACATTAAAGGCATGTATTTATATGCACTATATTGTATTTGTTTGAATATTAAAGTTTCTAAAAATTTATTAAGAAACAACAAATAGTAGGTACAAATTTATCATAGACATTAATATTTTAATAAAAAATTAGATAGAAAAACAAAAAAAATATTATCTATTTATGAACTATATTTTCTTTTTTAATATAATTGTAAAATCAAAATAATTTACAAATATGCCAACTTCTTTTTTTTAAATGAGTATAATGATAGTTATTTTAATATAAATATTAAAAAGACAACTATTTGAGTAACATAGAAGGTCATATATTTAATTCATAATTTCATTTTATGCATTAATATATTCACACACACGGACGCATGCACGTGCGTGTGCACACACTCACTCACGCGCGCGCTTACACACACATATATTTGTTTTAAATATAAAGAATTTACAATATTTTATAAATTGTGTAAAATATATAATATTTTATTTTAATATAATTTTCAAAATCAAAAAATTTTAAATACATTAACACACACACACACACACACTCATATATATATATATAATAGTTTCATGTATATAGGTATATGTGTGTGTTTGTGTGGGTGTACAGGTATTGCATGCATACAAGTATATACCCACCACTTTGAAAATATAGATACATGTGTGAATATAAACAATAGTACAGTGGTGTGTATGTGTATATATAATGTATGTTAATGTATATGGACGTATAAATGTGTGTGTGTGCAGGGTAGTGTATATGCACATATATATTTATGCATATATATATATCAACATTAATTTTGAGAAGAAGATACTTGAGCACATAAATATTAACATGTTTCGCAAATTCGTGAGAGTAGATGCAAAAAGTGACATTATTGCAAGATACTATTAATCTCCCATATATAATACTTTGCCTCAAAATTTGAATAGAGTACTACTTGCAATGATAAGGTTCATTCAATACTACATACCATGGAGTTACATTTTGATTCAATACTATAATTTGTTTAAATAAAAAAATCTATCTAATATCATTTCAACAACTTTTCAATCTTCTTTTTCTATTCATGATAAACTATTTTCAATTTTGATTATATGTAATTTCTTATCTAATATCTCTAGTTCAAACTATTGTAATAATAAAATCCATCAAATCAATCTAGGCCTGACATCTTTCTTTTCTATGATATATTTAATTATAGAATATTTAGTATATACTATGACGTTGGTTCCCACTAAATATGATTTTAACTTGCCAAAAGAAAAGATTGTTGATACATGTTCTTTCTCTATAGTGTTGTAATTCAATTGGGAAATTGAGAGTGTGTTGTTATAATAGTATATGATAATTATTTATAAATATTTGTATAATTATATAAAACTTTTCATAATTATATTTAACTATATTTGTAACTATGTAAACTATTTTTATAACTATATTAATAACTATATATAACTATTTTTTTAACTATATAATATTTTATAACTATATGAGTAATTCTATATAACTATATTTTTAAGAAATTATATCATATGTATAATAATATATAACTATATATAATTGTACTTTACTATATGGATAACTATAAAAATGTTATATATAACTATATGTTTAACTACATACATATTTATAACTATATGTGTATAACTATATATAAATATTTGTATAACTATGTAACACTCTATATAATTAAATAAAACTATATTTGTATCTATGAATACATATATGTATTCATATAATTAAATCTATATATTTATTCATAACTCTGTATATATTTTTGTATAGCTACTTATAACTACTTATGAATATATCTATATATAATTATATGTTTAACTATATATTACTTTTTTTTAATTATATATACTAAAGGTATAAGAACATATAGAGGTTGACCTCCCTCTCTGGTGACCATCTTTTGAGGTGTATTGATTTCATTTGTTTCTCTCATCAGAATACTTTACTGCCATACAACAAAGGGATTGAGATTTAGTGGAAAAATTGGGTTTATGTTCACAAAGCTCTTCAGCAGGTTGTTTACCAACAAGGAGATGAGGATTTTGATGCTAGGTCTTGATGCTGGTGGTAAGACAACCATTCTGTATAAGTTGAAGCTTGGTGAAATTGTCACCACAATTCCTACTATTGTCTTCAATGTAGAGACTATTGGATACAAAAACATCAATTTCATTATGTGGGATGTTGGGAGTCAAGACAAGATTCACCCTTTATGTAGTGATTACTTTCAAAATACCCAAAGTCTCATATTTGTGGTGGACATCAATGATAGAGATCAAGTTGTTGAAGCCAGAGATGAGTTGCATAGGATGCTAAACGAGGAAAAGCTTCGAGATGTAGTTTTGCTGGTGTTTGCCAATAAGCAAGATCTTCTCAATGCATTGAATGTAGCTGAAATTACTAACATGCTAGAACTTCATTATCTTTGCCAAGGCCATTGGCACATTCAGAGCACATGTGCTACCTCTGGCGAGGGCCTCTATGAGGGTCTTGATTGGCTTTCCAATTACATTGCCAGTAAATCATAAATAATTTTAGCATGATGAGACAAACTTTGTTAACATATCTGGATGTAGATGTAATCTATGCCTATTTTGCTTGAGTTTTGTTCTATTATGTGGATGACATCATCTATTTCTAGGGGATTCAAATTGTATTTATATTTATATATCGAATGCCTGAAATACAAGACCACATTTACTTTGTTCTGATCTTTTGTATGTTGAACTTGTTTGTTTTCTGTTTTGTGTCTTTTTGCCATCGGATCCTATAGGTATAAGAACATATAACTATAAATAATTTTCTTTGACTATATGCATAACTATAAAATATTATATATTATTATTTTTTAAAATATAATTAACAACATATATTTAATATATATTTTTATATATTAGTATATAAAAATGTATTTTACCATATATATACCTATAGATAACTATATGTATACATATAGAAAATTACATAAATAAAATATATTCCTACATGTATAAATATAAGTATAACTATATGTGTAACTATATGTATAACCACATTTAACTATATTTATAATTACATGTATAATAACATACAACATTATGTTTAACTATATGTGTATAACTATATATAAATATTTGTATAACTATATATAAATATATGTATAACAATATAACACTCTATATAATTAAATATAACTATATTTGTAACTATGTATACATATATGTAAATCTATATATTTATTTAAAACTTTATATAATTATGTATAATTATTTGTATGAATATATCTATATATAACTATATGTTTAACTATATACAAATATTTATATCTATATATACTATATGTATATTAACATATAACTATAAATAATGGTATCTTATTATATGTATAACTATAAAAGCTTTATACATAATTTTATTTAGATATATAATTTACAACATATATTTAATATACATTTCTTTATATTAGTATATTAAAATGTATTTTACTATATCTATTCCTATACATATCTATATGTATATTTATATAAAATTATATGAATAAATATATATACCTACTTGTATAAATATAAGTATAACTATATGTGAAACTATATGTACAACCACATGTAACTATATTTATAATTACATGTATAACAACATACACCATTATTTTCAATTATATGTGTATAACTATATATAAATATTTGTAAAACCAATTAAAACTATATAAAATTAAATATAATTATATTTTTAACTATTTATACATATTTGTAAATCTATATATTTGTTTATAATTTTGTATACATTTATGTATAACTACTTATAATTACATGGAGCTATGGATCAATGCAAAATAGTATCAGAAATCAGTATGATTTGGATGATAGATATCATGCGTTACTTTTTTCTTCCTTATAAAACTAATGATTGATGATAAAATATTCATAAAATTTGAAACTTGTAATCATATCACAATGTTCCTATAATAATGAGAATAATATAAGCTCCAATTTATTTAACAATTTACACCCTCAGTTCATTGAGTACTGTCAGGGAAAGCTACATGAGTTGGTAATGAAATCATACAAATCTCATGAGTTTGCTATTGCTTAAAATGAGGTATTGGAGCTATGGATCAATGCAAACTAGCATCAAAAATCAGGTATGATTTGGTTGATAGCCATCACATACTGCCTTCTTTTTCCTTATTAAACTAATAAGTGCTGAAAAAATATTCATAAAATTTGAAACTTGTAATCATATTAGGTTCGGTATTATGTTTCTTTCATGGCTAAATTATGAACTTCAATAGACTATTATGCATTTTTATTTAATATTGCTTATCATCTAATTTGTGCTTTTCTTATTCACTTGTTATCTACATGAAAACATTCATTGATCAGCCAAGTGATTTTACACGTGGAACTTGATTGAGTATATATATACATATACACTACAGTGGATATGTACATATATTGTATGTACAAATACATATATACTATAGTGTGTATATGTACATATACACTATAGTGTATATGCACATTTACTAAGTATATATGTACAAATAAATACTTGTACATATATACAAGTATATATGTACATATACATATATACTAGTGAATACATATATACTGCTATATTTGTATATGTAAATATATATCAGTATATATGTACATATATATTATAGAATTATATATATTTATGACATTAATGTTTGCAAAATCATGAGATAGTGTTTTCTGTGAAGTAGAAATTAGCATTGTTTGCATTAAATCAATAATTTGCACGGTTTGTAGTAATCTAAAACTCTTAATCTGTTATATTTTCTATTAAACTATATGTGTAAACCTATATATAAATATTTGAATAACTATATAAAATTCTATATAATTATATATAATTATATTTGTAATTATGTATACATATATGTAAATCTATTTATTTGTTTATAATTTTGTTTATATTTATGTACAACTAAATATAATTACTTGTATGAATATATGTATATATAACTATATGTTTAATTATATATATAACTATTTATAACTATTTATAACTATATATAGTATACATATAATAACATATAACGTTAAATAATTGTATCTTACTATATGTATAACTATAAAAACTTATTACATTTTGATTAGGAATTAATTAGCTATAAGAATAAAAGAGTATAATTTATGATTAATTAAAAAATTTATTTAAATATTAAAAAAATAAATATTTTTTTAATGAAATTATGATTATGAAGTATCTGAAGATGATAACTTTTTAATTCAAATAAGTTTGAGTTAAGCGATAGGTTGGTCTATTTAATATGAGTTAATTTTACTTTTTAGACATATATATTCTATATCTTATATATGTCTAGATATAACAAGTTTCTCATAATATATTCATATATTATGAGAATATATGAATATTATATATCCCATATTTTATTTTATTTGCATTTCAAGTTTCTCATAATCATACTTAGGCATATAAATATATTCATTTATGACCCTTAGGTCCTCATTTACCAAATTTATATTTTGCCCTTTTTTTATTAGTTAATTTTTCGGGTTTGGTCAATTTCTTATTTAACATATAATACTCAATTATATATTTACATATTCATTTGCACTTGACATTTATCCATATAATCATATATCATATAATATTTATTAATTATCATTTAATCATTTCTTAATTTCTTAGAAAACCCCAAGTTTAACTTAACCCAACATTTATCTTATTTATTCGCCCAAATCAATTTTTTGGGCATTACATTTCATGCCATGATTAATTCAAGGTTGTAAAATAATTATATTGTCTTTATCATCGATGGAAATGGGGGCCCTACTAGCTCTTTGGAGGAATGACATTAAAATTCACAAATAATATTCAAAATATTTTTGGGACTACATACAATCCCCCTCTTATCTTGGTGGACATAGTCCAAGTTTGGAATGATCTTGACCCTTGAACATATAAGAAATTGTCTTTATCCTTTTTCTATGAAAAAATAGAAATTACCCTTTTTAATACTGAGGATTTAAAATCCCTTGGGACTGATGGGGTTTCCTTGAAATTTTGTAAACACTCAATTAATTATATTAGACAAGATGTGACTAATGCATGATAAGCATTTATTATTAATTGCAAAATCTTGGAACATATCAATCATGCATATATTGTTTTAATTCTTAAATCTTTTCATGCATCTACTATTAAAGATTATAGATTGATTTATTGTTGTAAAGTCATTAACAAGATCATATTTAAACTAAGAATTTCATAAATCAAGTCTATAATTAATGATTTTATTGACCAAACTTTGGTATACTAGGGAAGGTTAATAATGAATAATTTTCTTCTTGCTCAACATCTAATTAGGAGATATACAAGGAAGGGTATATCTCCTAGGTGTTTTATCAAGATAGACCTGCAAAAGATATTTGACATAGTAAATTGGATATTCATAACTGAGACGTTGCATGCACTAGGCTTCCCAAACAAGATTATCAATATTTTTTATCTATGTATTTCAACCACCAGCTATTCCATAATGATAAATGGGCATATGCATGGGTATTTTTCAGAAAAGGAAAGGTCTGACTTATGATGATCCACTATCTCTCCACATCTTTATTATTGCTATGGAATACCTATCAAAACTAATTAATTATACCACTAGATACTATATTTTTGTTCCATCCATGACATACTAAATAATAAAATTTTCATCTTATGTATGAAGATGATCTTTATCTTTTTTTTTTTCAAAAAGATAATGATCTTCTATTCATTCCTTATTAGATAGTGTTCAATTATTTTCTGAACCATCATGACTGCAAGGTAATCCTTCCAAATTGAACATCTTATTTGGAGGGATAAAACTCGAGCACCATGAATTGATCATTAATAATTCTAATTTATCACACATCAAACTTCCTTTTATATTTATGGGAGTTTTATAATCATCAAGTAGATTGATCACTTCACAATTCTTATCTAGTCCATGAGATCTCTTCTATAATACAATTGTGGGCGGAAAAACTATTGTCTGTCACAAAGAGGATAGAGTTGTTGGATTTTATCATCCAAGGAATTGTGGATACTAGTTTTTACTCTTCCTCATCCCTCAGGCTATTTTCATTTCCATTTATAACTTGTGTAGAATATTTTTATAGGGCTCCCCAACCATAGAAAGATATATATAGGCACAAGATCTCATGGAGCATGGTTTGTAAACCTATTTCTCACAGTGTGTTGGGTCTTCTTTTGATCAACTTAAAGAATAATATTTTTTTCATTAAGAAACTATTGTGTATCAATAATAAATAGGATTCATTATAGATCCATTGGATCCATTATTACTATCTTGCCTCATATGATATTTGGAATATCTCATCTCGAGATGATATCTCATTTTAGAAACTCATTATTATTATTATTATATGAGATTAGATTATTCAATCTACTAGGAGCATTAAATATGCTAAGTGTATGATTTGTAAAAAAATAGAGGGAGGATAGGAAGAATTATTACAAATTATTACTTACACTTATTTCCACATAACTCAAAAAGTTCTAGGTAATCTAAGTTATGATAATTTAAAATTCACATTCTTGAGCATGCCATCTTCACCTAGATGGATTACCTTGGAAAATTATTAGTTAAAATTCAGCTGTTCACAAAGCTGAGTATCCTCAAATGTGAATTAAATTAAAAACTTTGAAACCTTATTTTGGTAATGATCACATTCTTGTTGGAGATAGAGAAGCATTACTAATTTTTACTATACTGGTAAGATATCTCTTAACATTCATCATAATAAATTAAATTTTAAAGATGTTTTAGTAGATCTTGAGATAAAAAATAATTTATTATCTGTTAGTCAACTTATTCATGACAATGTTTGTTATTTGAATTAAACTTTTTCTATTTTTGTTATCAAGGATTCCATATAGTAGATAATGACAAATTATCATAAATAAGAATTCTTTTTATCCTTTAACATGAAAAAAGTGAAACTTATATTATTACAAAATCTCAAGTATTATACTCAAAAATTTGGTATGCTCATTTAGTGCATCCTAATTGTGTCTTTTTAAAGAATTTAGAGAATAAAAAGGTTATTACTATTTCCAATTGTATAGTTAAGGATATTCCTTGCACTAATTATTAACTTGGAAACTATAACAAAGGTTTATTTAATAAATCAATAACTACTATAAGTTTTCATCTTGAAAAAATTCACAGTGATATATTTAGCACAATACTTCTTTTTCCACTCATAAATTTTAATACAATGTTATTTTTATTTATGACGTTATCTGATACATATGTGTATATCATTTAAGCTACAAATCTATTTTTTACACATGTTTTCTAAATTTTCAAATGTTTGTAAAAAACTTTTTGATAAAAACTTGTAATATGATGGAGGAGATGAGTTTTCTTCAAGAAAATTTTCAAATCATTTGTTTCAATATGGGATAAAATAAATATCATATTTACATACCCATGAACAAAATGGATTAGGTTATTAGCTGAGATAAAATATTGACATATTGTAGAAATATGTTTTACCCTTGTTATCCATGCTAATGTCCCTTTAAAATCTAGTTGATACCTTCTTAATTGCTACTTATGTCTTATCTTATTAATAGACTACATCTATTTTCTATTGGTAATAATCATCAATATTTTAAATTATTTGGTTACCATCCAAGTTACTATATCTTATGTGTTTTTGGTATACTCTTCATTATTTATTTAAAAACCTCTAACATGCACAAATCGTCAAGAAAGGTTCTACCTTGTTCTTTCTTAGGATATAATTTTTTACCCAAATTTTATAGATGTCTTGATCCTCCAACAAATTAGATTTACATTTCTCAACACTTAGTCATTAATGAGATTTATTTTTTCTATATAAAAAATGAATTATCTTTCATTCATAACCTTTCCATTACAACTTTTTCTAATCTTGATGAATAGTTTTCAAGAATTGTCTTTATTGTTAGCAATGATCCTAAGACACTAAAAAAATACTCTCAAGGCTCTCCATCAGCATACCTTCCATGCAAGAAAAACTTGCTACTATTCATGCTAATAACACTTAGGACTTTAGTGTCCAAACCTTCTAATGTTAATGTTATTGGCAAAAAATGGTATATTGCACCAAATTCAAAGAATATGATATGATTGATTGCTTTAAAGCATGTTTAGTCACTAAGAGATTTTCCCAAATTCCTAGACTTGATTTTGGTGAAACATTTAGCCCTTCATGGTTACCACTAGTCATCTCATCCTCTCTATTGTCAAGAATCTTTCTTTAATTGGTTATCTTTTTGAGAAGATTTTCATGAAATAATCTCCTAGTTTTGTGAGAACAATCTGCCTGCATTGTGTTTGTCTTCTACATAAGTCTATATATGGCCTTAAACAAGCCCATTGTCTTGGTTTGCTAAACTTTTGTTGAAAATCTTTTTTTTTGTTTTAAATTCAGTCAAGCTGATAACTATTTATTCATTCATAACACTTACTTATCTTGTCCTCTTTCTTGTTTATCTTGATGATATAATTCTTATTAGTAATGACCACTTTTTTATATCTTAACTCATTACTTGACTAAATGATGATTTAACTTTGAAGTATTTATGCAATCTCAATTATTTTATGAGGACATAGGTTAAAAATTTTCAGATGCCTCGTTTTTTAGTCAAACTTAAATATGCACATGACCTGTTAGTTAAATAAACATGCTTGATGCTACAAAAACAAATTCCCTCATTGTCCACAAACCTACTCCTGTTCCAGATGATGAGCATTTCACTAATCTTATAACTTACCAATGACTTTGTGGGTCCCTACAATGTCTCACATTAACTAACCTTGATCATAGTTATGCTGTAAACTTAGTCAGTCAACACTTCCATAATCCAACCATGGACTTTCATGTAGTCAAACACATACTTAGTTGCATCAAGGCAACCCTCACATGTGGTTTGAAATATTTATAATAAACTCATTTACTTGTAATGCCTTTTGTAATGTAGATTAGGTAAGTCATCCTTTTAACTCAACAAATTACTTTTAGTTTTTGCATCTTTCTTGAATAAAAATATATTAATTTTTCTTCAAATAAGTAACCTAATATCTCCCATTCTAGTGCATAAGTATAATATCACACCATGGTCACTATTGTTACAAATCTTATGTGACTCCAATATCTTCTTCATGATATTGGCATTCAACTAGAACGTTACCCTCTATTTCTTAATGATAATCAAAATGTTATTCACACTTATTAATTAATCATATTTTTCATGCTTGCATTAAACACATTGAAATTAACTATCATTTTATTCATGAAAATACATCAATTTTGGTTCCAAAAAGTAACCTACCATTTCCCACTCTAGTGCATAAATATATTCACTATGGTCACTACTATTACTGATCTTATGTGACTCCAATATCTTCTTCCATGACATTGGAATTCAAACTGAACATCAACCTCTCCTCCTTTGGTGAAAATCAAATGTTATTCACTTATTACATAATCATATGTTTCATGCTTGCATCAAATACATTGAAATTGACTACCATTTTATTCATGAAAATGTCATGTTCAGCATTTTTTAACTCCGTCATCTTTCCTCTAAAAAATTGTTGATATTTTCATGAAAGTTTTCAATACCTTTTATTTAATGACTTTCAATACAAGATTAGCACTCATTCTTTG